>BPLS01029617.1:0-18412 GCA_019656275.1 Rhododendron kiyosumense | reverse complement strand
TGTTAGAAGTTAATTTGTATTTTTCCTAAGAGAT
This sequence comes from Rhododendron kiyosumense, assembly GCA_019656275.1. Taxonomy (NCBI): domain Eukaryota; kingdom Viridiplantae; phylum Streptophyta; class Magnoliopsida; order Ericales; family Ericaceae; genus Rhododendron; species Rhododendron kiyosumense. The sequence continues at coordinate 18,378 of BPLS01029617.1, read as the reverse complement.
AATTTGAGTGGAATAATCTGGAAAGATTGGGTTCATGCATGGTCAGTCAAATAGATAATTAAGTTCATTAATCACCTTGGTAATTGTTGAAGTCAAGTCGGCAAAGAATGGAATTATTCTAGGTGCTTCCAATTGTAAGTATAAATAAAGGTTTATTGTAAGCAGCTAGATAGCAACCGACTAACTATCAAAAAAAATTAGATCAAAGCCTTTGTGCCGTAGCAGAAGGTTACTTGTAATAGCCAAAGCAAATTTTGTACCACAGCCCTCTACTGAATGAAATATCCAATGCCTTAAATTACTTTCTCTTTTCTCTTTTTACTCTTCTTGCAATCACACATCCACCCACTCTTCCGCTGTCCCCAACAAATTTGGTATCAGAGCTTTCGTAGTAGCTGCTTCATTCCTTATTTTCTAGTGCTACTGATGGCATCAATTCCAGCCCCTACCATGTTTAGATATTCTCCAAGTCAAGTCCCTATCTTTGAAGGAGAACACTATGACTACTGGAGTAGCGAAATGGAGAATTTTTTCGTATTTGAAGACGTGTGGGAAGTTGTTGAGAAAGGCGTGCCAGATCAACCAGAAGTTGCGACACAAGCAGCACAAAAGCAGCATAAGGAGAACAAGAAAAAAGACGCAATGGCACTCCGCTACATCAAACAAGGGGTAAGCAAATCAATCTATCCTAGAATTTTTAATGCAAAGAGTGCAAAAGAAGCATGGGATGTGTTGAAAGATGAGTTTCAAGGAAATGAAAAAATTGTTTCCATAAAGCTACAATCTTTGTGGAGAGATTTTGATAACTTATCAATGAAAGAAAGTGAATGCATTAGAGATTTTCTCTCTAGAGTTGCTGAGATTGTCAATCAAATTAAAAGTCATGGTGAAGCCATTCAAGATAAAAAGGTGATCGAGAAAATACTCAGGAGTTTACCTCCAAAATTTGATCATTGTGTTGCTGCCATAGAAGAAGCTAAAGACTTATCAAAAATGACTATATTTGAACTAATGGGTTCACTCCAAGCACATGAGCAGAGAATTAACAGGTCGTCGAGTCAACCCATCGACCAAGCTTTTCAATCCAAACTCTATTTCAGCAACAACAAGGCAAACAAGCAAGAGCAAGCGAAAAAAGGAGGGTCATCCCAAAAGAAGATGAACGGGCAGCCGAACCAAAATGAAGGTGAGGGCCAAGCAAATCAAAGAGGAGAAAATCAGCAACAAAGATCTGGGAATCCGCAACAAAGAGCTGGTAATTACAACTCTAGTTGCCGCATTTGCAAAAGGTCTAATCACCAGACAAAAGATTGTCGATTCAAATGCAAGAAATGCAGAAATCCTAATCACTCTCAAAGGGATTGCTGGTTTCAACAAAAAAAGGAAAGTGCTGAAGCAAATTTCATGACAAATGAGCCCGAACAACTTTCTTCCTGCATGAATGTCCAACAAGAATCTCAGGAAGTTTGGTACTTGGACAGTGGATGCAGCAACCACATGACAGGGAATCGTGATATCTTTGTGGAGCTTGATCAGAACTTTGCTTCGCAAGTGAAACTTGGAGATGGAAAGCTGCAAAGTGCTGAAGGCAAAGGAGTAATTTCTGTCCACACAAAGGGAGGTAACAGTAAGCTTATTGGTGATGTCCTTTACGTTCCAAATCTTACTCAAAATCTCTTAAGTGTTGGACAATTCTTGCAAAAAGGCTATTCCGTAATTTTTGATGATGGAAAATGCAGAATTTTTGATAAGAAAAATAATGTCACAGTGGCAATTGTTGAAATGAGCAAAAATAAAGTATTTCGACTTGTTATGCCACTTGACGAGAAAATTGCCTTCAAAAGCGAAAGTCTTGATAATACTTTCTTGTGGCATTTGAGATATGGCCACTTGAATAATAAAAGGCTGCATTTACTCAAGCAAAGTAACATGGTAATTGGACTCCCTCAAATCGAAAGAACAAATCAAATTTGTGAAGGTTGCATTTATGGGAAGATGCATAGACTTCCATTTCCTAAAACTTCATGGAGAGCAAAAGCCCCACTGGAGCTGGTTCACTCTGATATATGTGGTCCTACAAGGACTCCCTCTCTCACCGATAAAAGATACTTTATTCTCTTTGTTGATGATTATACACGTATGATGTGGATTTTCTTTCTTACTCAAAAGTCCGAGGCATTTTCTGTTTTTCTTCAATTTAAAGCTCTTGCAGAAAAACAGAGTGGGCATGAAATTAAGACTCTTCGGACTGACCGAGGTGGAGAATTTATCTATACTACTCCATTCATGGACTATTGCAAGGAAAATGGAATTCAGAGGCAGCTCACTATTAGAAGAAGTCCGCAGCAAAATGGCGTTACAGAGAGGAAAAATCGGACCATTGCGGAGATGGCTCGGAGTATGTTAAAGGGCAAAGGACTACCCAACAAGTTTTGGGCCGAGGCTGTTAATTCAGCAATTTATATCCTCAATCGATCTCCCACAAAAGCTGTTCGCAACAAGACTCCGTTTGAAGCTTGGAATAAAAGGAAGCCGGTGATTGATCACTTGAGAGTTTTTGGCTGCATCGCATATTCTCTAATTCCATCCAAAGACAGAGAAAAGTTTGATGAGAAAGGTGAAAAGCTCATCTTCATTGGCTATAGTGATGAATCGAAAGGATATCGGTTGTTCAATCCAAATACAAACAAGCTGATTGTTTCAAGAGATGTGGTGTTTGATGAAATGGCAACTTGAAGCTGGGATGGAAACACTTCTCAAGCACCAATGACATATGAATTATTTGAACCAACTACAAGCCAGGAGGAGCAGCCAGAGTATTCAAGTCCAACTTCAACTCCTACAAGACTTCCAGCCACAAGTTCCTCAAGTCAAGAAAGTCCGGAATCACCACCAAGAAAGGTGCGTTCTTTAAGAGACATTTATGAATCATGTGATATGGCTCTTTTTGCTTGTGAACCACAGCATTTTGAAGAAGCCTCCAAAGAAAAAGTATGGAGATTGGCGATGGATGAAGAAATTACCACCATCGAAAAGAACAACACTTGGGAGCTTATGGACTTGCCAGAAGGAAAAGAAGTGATTGGATTAAAATGGGTCTACAAGACTAAATTCAAAGAAGATGGTTCTATTCAAAAGCACAAGGCAACACTGGTGGCAAAGGGCTATTCTCAACAGCCCGGAATCGACTTCAATGAAACTTTTGCCCCGGTTGCTCGCATGGAGACTATTTGGACTGTCCTTGCATTGGCAGCGCAATTGGAATTAAAAGTTTTTCAGTTGGATGTAAAATCAGCTTTTCTCAATGGAGAACTCGAAGAGGAAGTGTATGTTGAGCAGCCACAGGGGTATGAGGTTAAAGGAAAAGAGGACAAAGTATACCGACTTCGAAAGGCACTCTATGGCTTGAAACAAGCTCCTAGAGCTTGGAATAGCAAAATTGATAGATTCTTTATCAAAATGGATTTCAAAGGTGCCCAAGTGAACCATCGCTCTATGTCAAGTATAAAGGGATGGAAGACTTTCTCATAGTCTGCTTATATGTAGATGACTTGATCTATTTGGGCACAAGTATGAAGATGGTTGAAGATTTCAAAAAGAAAATGCAAAGAGAATTTGAGATAACTGACTTGGGTCTTATGAAGTATTTTCTTGGCATCCAAGTGAAGCAATCAAATGGGAAGATTCTTATCTCTCAAGGAAAGTATACTGAAGATTTGTTGAAAAAGTTTCAGATGAACAAGTGCAAACCAGTTTCAACGCCAATGGCTTTGAATGAGAAGTTGCAGCAAAATGATGGTAATGAACGCATGGATCAGAAATCCTTTAGAAGTCTTGTTTGTTCTTTGATTTATCTAACCAATACAAGGCCGGATATTATGCATTCGGTAAGTATGATTTCCAGGTTTATGAATGAACCCAGCAAGCTTCATTATACAGCGGCAAAAAGGGTGCTGAGGTATCTTCAAGGAACAAAGACACATGGACTCTTATATGAGAAGGAAGAGGACAATAAGCTAGTTGGTTTTACTGATAGTGATTGGACAGGTTCATTGGATAACAAAAAAAGCACATCGGGATATTTATTTTGTCTTGGCACAAAGCTGATCTCTTGGTGCTCAAAGAAGCAAAAGACTGTTGCATTATCCTCTGCCGAAGCTGAGTACATTGCAGCAACGGATGCGGCTTGTGAAGCTATTTGGCTAAGGCGAATTCTCTCTGATTTGAAGCAATCGCAGCAGCAGCCGACTACTATTCATTGTGACAATATGTCCGCAATCGCCAAGACAAAAAATCTCGTGTTTCATGCAAAGATCAAAACACATTGAGCTAAGGCATCATTTCATCAGAGAATTGGTGAACAAAGAAGAAATCTGTTTGAGTTCATCAACACAAATGATCAACCTTCTGACATCCTCACAAAGGCGGTAACTATCGAAAAGTTTGAAAAATTCAAGAAGCAACTGAAAATTACAAATTAAGAGGGGGTGTTAGAAGTTAATTTGTATTTTTCCTAAGAGATAATTTGAGTGGAATAATCTGGAAAGATTGGGTTCATGCATGGTCAGTCAAATAGATAATTAAGTTCATTAATCACCTTGGTAATTGTAGAAGTCAAGTCGGCAAAGAATGGAATTATTCTAGGTGCTTCCAATTGTAAGTATAAATAAAGGTTTATTGTAAGCAGCTAGATAGCAACCGACCAGCTATCAAAAAAAATTAGATCAAAGCCTTTGTGCCGTAGCAGAAGGTTACTTGTAATAGCCAAAGCAAATTTTGTACCACAGCCTTCTACTGAATGAAATATCCAATGCCTTAAATTACTTTCTCTTTTCTCTTTTTACTCTTCTTGCAATCACACATCCACCCACTCTTCCGCTGTCCCCAACAATATACAGGCCATATCAGAATCAAGTGACATAGAGAGAGAGAGAGAGAGCGCTAGCTAGAAATGAAGCCAAATAAAGGCCTATATATACACCACAATGTAAATCAAAAGGCTCTACAAGGTTCATCAATTACCACCTGTCTTCCAGGCTCCCAGCTATCCAGAAACTACAACGGGTTAGCACAATTACATAATCTTAAGACTTCGTTCTTTCGATGACTGAATCTTAATTTCAACTCTCCTACATGCAAAAATAATTACACCAATGAGCACGTGACGGAATTACACTAGTACAATCATAAGAGCAAAACTATATAAGTCAAGATGATTATAAAAAAAAAAATTTGAAGTCATCTAAGTTCAAGTCCGCAGGGGAACCACTGGCCCCGCTCGGGAGAAGCTTGTCCCATGCCCATTTACTTTCAAAATTGGTCCACCGTAAAAAGAAAGGGAAGACAAAGTCAACTTTATTAAAGTGAATGTTGGTTTGTCCAAACAATAAAAATTAAATTTGGAACGCGTAGTAAAGTGGAAAATTATTTATTATTGGAATAACTGGCCCACTCGGGAGAAGCTTGCCCCATACCTGTTTACATTCAAAATTACTCCATCGTGTTAAGGAAGTGAAGGCAAAGACCGATTAGGGGATGCTGTAGTGCACCCCGCACTGCAGTGTGTAGTGCGTTTAATTCGGCAGTTTATTTTGAGAATTGACAAGTTGGATTTTTTTATTCAAGCAACAAATGATTTAAATTTGTAGGTGTTCGGATCAAATTGAGTTGTCTATGTCAAAATGGACAATCGGATCGACTGCGCTGCAGGCTACACTACAACATCCCAAGTCTGGCAAGGACTGCTTTACTAAAGTGAATGTGAAGTAAAGTGGAAAATTATTGGAATCACCTGCCCACTCGGGAGAAGCTTGCCCCATACCTAGGGCTACACAAAAAATTAGGTGAATCGTGAAATCGGTTCGGACCGAATTGATCTGTGCTTTTTGAATTTTGTCCATGGATTAATGGTTCGAACACGAATTCGAAAATTAAAAAACCGTGAGATAAGGATTAGGATTGGATTTTTTTTTATTTGAAAACTGCAGATTATCCGAACAGGACCGTGAGATATTTACAAAAAATTTAAAAATAAAAAATATAATATATATGTAACATATAAGTAAATAATTATAAGTTTACACCTATTTTTATAAATATATATGTAACTTTTTTTATTTTATTGAAGTGCTTAGCTGTGTTTTGTTTTATTGAAGTTGTTTGTTGGAACTGCTTTGGTATTCAAATACTTTGCTTGTTTGCTGGAACCTGGAATCATGTACTTTGGCGACTTTGCTGGAACCTGGAATGGTGTCTTAGTTGAGTGGAAATGTTTTTTTTATTGAACTATTGAACTGTTTTTTATTGTTGGTTGATGCAATTCATGGACAAAACCGGGATCGAACTGTGACTCATGGTTCGGATTAGAATCGAACCATGAGACTTTTGGTCAGGATAGGGATTTTATTTTCAAAAAACCGTGACTTGAGAATTAGGATTGGATTCATAGGAATCTGATCCGATCCAGACCGTGCGCAGCCATGGGCCATACCTATTTACTTTCAAAACAGAGCCTTTTTATTGTAGTTTCACAGTGAACATACGTACGCAATGGAGTAGATTTTTTGAAGCAAAAATGTAATCTTATACTAAGTAAGGAGATATGGTCTACCGATAGAGTGCTAAATTGTTTTGGAGGTGCATACTTTGAAGCGATTTTAATGCACGGGTTATCAAGTTGGGATTGCCGAATAGACAGTTTGGATGATGGACAACACCGTCCCCCAATTCCTTCAAATTGGTGGTTATATCCATCTTTAAGTTGGGTCTTTGACATGGCTTATCATCACAATGCGAGCACCTAAATTCACATGAATACATATTTGAGTACCATCACTCATCATAGAAGAATTCATTCAAGAGTTGCACCATGAAAATGGTTTGCGTTCTGTGTGCGGTTAAACAAAGCTGCTAAATACATACGTTTGAGTAAATATTCCGTGTACATATGGCTTTGGGACTCTTATTAGATTTCACAAAGATGATCGAAGTCGCTCATTTTGTTCAAAATATTTTGTTTAGGATTCTATTAAAAAATTAGTTCAATGAGATGTATCGATAGGGACGTTTATGAAACATCTAACTTAATCCCATGCTCGGAGAACCATGGCCATGCCTGATCTCAAAATTGCTCCACTGTAAAAGGAAAAGGAAAACAATCCAAACTTTATAAAATGGTCAAATTAAATGTGTGATGTGAAGTTAAAGTGGAAAATTATTGGAAGGCTATGGTTGTTTTTCACTGAGAAAGTTTGCCCTGAAGGACAAAGAAAAACCCTTCTCATCATAAATCAACTCCAATCTCAGATATCCGATGAGCCAGGCACACCAAATATACAACAAGTATCGCGAGATTAATTTGGAACGGGGTTCTCACACTAATAAATTGAGCCGTTTAATTTGTTGACCATATTATTTTAAGTGTATGTGCAATTTTTTTCATTATTTACCACAAAAAAAAAAATTTCCAGTTCATTAAAATATCGGTAAAGATTTTGATCAATTCATTTAATTTTTCTCCCGGCAAATTCAGAGACGAAAATTAATCAACCTTTTACCGATATCTGGATGAGCTGGATTTTTCCAAAGATGCTTAGAAAAATATTTTAATAAATTAACCGGTTTCGATCATTTGTATATTTTCCCGAGATGAGTCTCATCTTGCTGTAAGGAAACCAAAGTCAACATTATTTCTTCAAATATAGAGGGGTTGGCCTTTTGAATTTTTCACAAAGAGACTCAGAACTTGTTCGTTTTGGATATTTTTGAAAGTCATAAAGGGCAAGCTTCCCGATGCCTGATATTGCTCCGCTGTAGAAGGAAAAAGGAAAATAATGGCAACTTTATTAAAGTAAATGTGGGATGTTAAATAAAGTGGAAAATTAGTTATGGAAGGCTATGATTGCTTTCCATAGGAAAAGTTTGCTTGGAAGGATAAATCAAATTATTTTAAGGTTTCGCACTAATGAATTGGAGTCATTTAATTTGTTTAAAATACTACTGTAAAGATTCCTTCAAAAATTTAACCTATTCAAATATCCGTAAGAGGTGGATAAAAAAAAATATATCCGTAAGAGTATGATTAATTTATTCAATTTTTGTCCTTGCGAATTTAGATAGGAAAATCAATAAAACTATTACCGAGATCCGAATAAGCTGTAGTTTTTACATGCACTTTTACAAATATAATTTAAACAAATTGAACGACTCTAATCAATAGATTGTGTAGGATCCCAATATGAATTTTACACAATAGGATGCATATTTGGTGTAAAAAAATGTACACATAGGTTTTTTTTTTTTTTTAAAGGAAAGCAAAGCCAACATTATTAAAGTAAATTTTCGATGGGAAGTGAAGTGGAGAATTATTGAAAGGCTATGATTGTTTTCCACCGGGAAAGTTTGCTCGGAAGGACATTGGATTGTGCTTTTCCTGCCCTCCTCTAATCTCATCTCAAACCCATGATCGATTCATTGCTTTGATAGACAGTTGTGTGGATAGCTTTGGTCTTCAAATTCACTCTGCTCATCAACGCAGAGGTACAGATTGGTGTTTCCTGCTCTGCTTTGAAACTTGTGGGTGTTTATTTCCAACTCCTCAGATGAGGTTCATCGACTTTTCTTTTGCTTGCCCAGCCGTGTTACTCCACTGTTCTGTTTCATTTTCACCGCTCTTTCAATCTCACCATCTATCTCAACAATAAATGGTCCGAATTTTTTAAAAACTCTTCCCTGGAACAATTTTTTTTAAATATAGACGGTCCAAAATATTTTCGGACTATGAGATTGAGAGTGGTGGGGGAGCGGTGAATGTGAGCGGTAGAGGTAGACTTTTGGATGCTTGCCTCGGCTCAAAAATTTAAGTGAACTGTAGCAAAATGAAATAAAAAAGTTCAGAACGATTAAAAAAATATATATATTACTCCTACACGCATAAATTCTATAGAACAATTCACATACAGTATGACTTTCCCGCTTGGAGAAGTCTTTAATTTATTTCTTTCCTCATTTACGTTGTGGAAAAAGAAAACGAAACTTTACTTTCTGTTGGATTGGATATTGTAGCTTCTCTGTTTTCAACGGTTTTCTGCAGAAGACGTAGAAGAAGCAGACCACGGAGACCACGAGTACTTGATGAGGTTGTGAGGGGACCACCTTGGCGAGGAGAACGCTGACAGGCCATGAGACCAGCTCGGTGGCGTCAGGTACAAGGAGACGAGCCTCGCAGGCCAACGGCAGATTGAGGTCGCCAGCCAGATCATATTTCAGATCAAAGGTTGCTGAGCTCGAAGGTTGTGAATTTCGCTAGGGTTTTGAAATCTAGTGAAATTCACTAGGTAAAATCTACACCCTGTGAAATTTGAAAACTAGTGAAGTTTGAGAAGTGGTGAATTTCACTAATTTTTTGAATGAAATTTGAGAAGTATTGAATTTCGCTAATTTTTTCAAGTAGTGAAATTTCGCAAGAAAAATTCATCGGCCGGAGTGGTCCCTGAAATTAGTAAAATTTGAGAAGTAATGAATTTCATTAATTTGTTAAAATAGTAAAATTTTGCCGAAAAAAGTCACCGGCTGGAGTGGTCACTGGTCGGAAGTGGTTGTGGGGTGGAGGTGGGAAGGGGTGATGAAAATTTTGAAATGATAATAAAGTGTGAAATTATATTTAGTTAAGCGTAAAATGATAATTTTTATATGAGATTGTCTTTAGAGGTAAATAGAAATTGTGTTCATCCTTAATGTAAAGTAAATCTCAATTTTCTAGATCCACATGTAATTTTCTAAATCTAGGATTATTCAACCAAAAGTTAAAAAAACTTTAAAAACCTCCTCTTGTGAGGACTAGCTAGGCGGGATAGTGACAACCATAGAACAATGATTAGCCGTAAAGGTATCACTATTAGGAAAGGACACCAATCAGTGAATATTAGAAAATAATCCTATCAATCCTACTCTTGTTATCTCCGGAACCACCCCTCTTTTTGGTCCATGTAAACCGAAACCCTTTAGCTGGTAAGTCCTCGTGGAAAATCATTAAATGTGGGATGTGAAGTTTAGTGGAAAATTAAATTATTGGAAGGCTATGAATGTTTTCAACTGGGAAAGTAAAAGTTTCCCCGACAGGAAAAAGACAAACCCTTCTCATAAAAAAACTCCACTCTCAGATATTGGATGAGCCCAACTATAGTACACCAAATATACACCAGATTTTGTGATATTAATTTGAGGGTTCCACACTTATAATTCAAGTCGTTTAATTTGCTTCACATATAAAATTAAGGGTATGTACAAATATTCAGCTCATTTAAATATTGGTAAGGATTTGATCAATTCATTTAATTTTTGTCCTGGCTAAATCAGAGACCAAAATTGATCAAGCCGTTACCGATATTTGGATGAACTGTTTTTTTAAGAAGACTCTTAGAAAGATGATTTCATAAAATGAATAATTTTGATTATTTGTGTGGAACCCCAAAACTCTCACACAATTCGATGCATATTTGGTGTACTAGGGTAACCATAGATTACTAAAGTAAACGTGGGAGCCAGTTGGTGAGGTGAAGTGGATTAGTATTGTACGTCTATTAGGGGTGTCCAAGAAAACCGCCCGAACCATAAAACCGGTCCAATCCGGACCGAACAGTCATATTTGGTCCGGTTCTGCGGTTCTATGATTAGGTTATGGTTCCAAAAAAATAGGAACCGTTAATTTTGTTTCGGTTACTGGTTTTCAATTAATGAACCATGGTTAGAACCGGACCGGACCGTTTAAAACTAAAATAAATATAGATATACATGTGTGTGTAATTAAATATGTATTTGAATTTGGTAGGTTAATCTTTTCCTTACTAAACTTAATATATTTAGAGATGAAATTTCATTTATTAGGAAAGCTTTTATTTTCTTCCTTCCTTTCCTATTCCAGCATATTATCTTCCTATTTCTTTAATTTTATGAGTTCATATTTTGTGAATTAGTGTTTGGATGCTTATTGGATAGAACCGGCACTACAACAAAAAACGCTTTTAATAGCATGCAAAAAACGCTATGGTAGGTAATAGATAGCGTTCTAGAGAACGCCTTATTAGCCCATGCAATTAAAAGTCTTCATTTTCTATAGCGTTCATTGCCCGCTATTAAAAACTTTCTATAGCGTTCATTGTTTGCTGTTAAAAAACTTTCTATAGCGTTCATTGCCCGCTGTTGTATTTTGTACCTTTGATAGCATTTTTTTCCTGTTATCTTATTTCTTTTTACAGCATGAAATGAATGCTATTAAAGGTAAACAATGGTGTTTTCTGAACGTTATCATAGCCAATTTTAACTTCTTTTTTTTAAATACTACAAATGCCAATATACTTGCATTTTCATACAAAAAATCTGCATTCCATTCAACACTAAAGTACATACAAACGCGATACAATTTCAATGTAAGATAAATAATTCAACCGAAGATTCATTACAATAGCTTGAAGAATAATTTTCCAGCACAAACTACATTTAAGAGTCAGACTCATTACACTCATAAAAAAAACACTAATGTATCTCTCTTTCCAAAAAATGTAATCCTAAACTAGAAGCCATCTCATTCAAGTATCATAATTCTTCGCCCTCGGAGATGTTCTTTATTTGAAGCTTACTTTCTTGCCAAGTTTATATCCTTTTGCTCCCAACGGCGAACACATACCTGTAAATATAGAACTATTCAAAGTAACCCAATAGATATAGTAAAAATTATTAACGAGAAAAACAACTTTAAAGCAACATAATGTCTACAGTTAGAAAAATAAGAATATGATGGACAATTATTAGCAAGAACCAAAAACAATCTCAGAAGCACCCATACCATGACAAATTGGCGAACGACATATACTAATCCATGCGCGATTATGGAACATAACTATTCATGTGAAAAAACTATGTAAAAAGCTGGAACTTCAACTACATGCATTTAACTACTTGCCGAGCCACTTGGCTATTCAAACACATACATTATTGATCAATGGTGGCAGACAATGAGCATAGTCCTCTTGCAAAAGATAAATGACACCGGTATCACTAATCATCCCCCATTAACCAAATGGGTTAGAGTTTTGTGCGCGTGTCGACATACACACTGAGAGCGAGAGCAGTTCACATTAACCTATTGGGATATAGTCATCCACTATCATCAATGGTCAGTACTTAGCCATTTTCTCCAACTCTTCGATTAAAACTCACAAACACAGTCCAGCAAAAGCCATATAAAACTCACATGTAGTGAACTCAGGATTATGAGTCAAGTCAATTCCTTCATTCCTAAATTGTTTTCCTATCTCATAAACACAGTCCAGTCCACCACCAACTAGCTCCTTACGATATAGTTCAGGTGCAATCCGCATGTACAGCTTCATGTTCAAGTCATTGTGGTGGGTCACAAAAGGACGGGCAGCCGCTTCCCTAGCAATCATGTTCATCATTGGTATTTCAACCTTTAACTGATGGACATCGCATGATGAATGAAAGAAAAAAATGCAACCAAGGAAGGAAGAAAGTGATGCCATCAAAACAAGAAGAAACAAGATAACTGGAGAAGCATCTTACCTCCAAGAAACCAAGATTGTTGATGCTCAGCTCAATGGCATGAACAATCGTGGGTAAATGCTCAGCTCTCCCCATTCAGTTCTCCCTAAAATAAGGGAGGAAAGTTATTAGGAAAAATCACACAACTAGTACTAAGCTCTATTGCAAGGTTTAAATTGTATCTACAGCAGCATCTACTCATGGACCACCCTAACAGCAATAAGTACTGACCCAACAAAAGAAAGACACGATGGATTAAGTTTCTATGGATGCAAAGAACAAACAATCTTTCAATTTCCACCAATTTGGATTCAGAGGTTCATTCTTGCTTTAGTAGCTACATTCAATCTTCATTAAGATCAAACCACATATCGACTAGGATATCATCAGAAACCAGCATCTCCAGAACAATACACCACAACAATAGAAGGCAATACATTAAAAATGGCCAATATTATGAGATAAGATGGCAAGAACACAAGCATGCACTGTCCTATTTAAAGCAATAAAAAAAAAATGGCCAACACTATGAGAGAGCTATATAGGCCTGAATGCCTCACCTATCACAGCGTAATTCAAAGAACGCTATTTTCTTTTGCTATTGAAAGCACTATTTGTTGTAGTGCTTTTTTTTTTGTTAAAAAAAAAAAAAAGAGAAAGGCTTTAGCCAACCAAGCGATCATGACAACCAGCACACTAGCAAGATCATACCTATATCTTTGGCAAAAAGTCACAACAGAACTTTCTTCTTTATCAACCCATAAACCTACATATGGTAGAAGCAAACATGTCAATATGATGGGGTCATAACAATTTCTACTAAACATTTCAATTAGAAAGAGCATCTTCTTTCAGATTAGTCGAAGGTGAGCTTTGTGTATCCCATTCATTTTTTTCCATATCATCCTAACAGTTGCATTAAAAAACCAATGTAAATGACCAATGAGACTGCCAACGTATATAAATCCATTAATTTACAAGCACAGAAATAAAGGAAAAAACAGACACCAAATACCAAATGATATACAAATCACTCAAAGCCAATATCAGAAGAATGCTTGACATCTGAAATAGCAGGCTAGAATGGGTGCAGCCCTGTTCAAATGTAGTCCACTTTTAGGTTGCCAGTATTACCCTTATCACTTTCAAGTTGAACTTCAGAAGAATGCTTCAACAAAGGGAAAAAATCTCACAGTTCGGATAAAGAAAAACTGTTGGATAAATTTGATAGAGGCAAACCCCAGTTCTGTCATAGCAAACCTATTGAGAGAAGTGTTCTAAAAGACAGCAGTCGCATCCCAGACAACCAAATTTTGCCATGCTAGAGTAAATTTGATAGAGGCTGCAGATTTCTCAATGGTACTTTAGAGTTTTGCCTGAAACTGTTGGATAAGAGAAATTTTATGCCAAAACTGATAATTAGTGCTCAGGTTTAGCTGAAGATGCAATTCCAAAGTCTGACAATGTATTCAACACTGCCGCATAAATAAGAGAGAAGACTGTTTTGTTACTTTTTGGATGCATAGCGATTTATCTAGTCTTCCTCTAGTGCTCCTTTTACTAGCTTTACAATTAGTAGGCTAAATCTCCATGAATAAAACTATACATCACAAATGGAAGGATTTCTAAGAGAAGCTTAATGCCCTTGCATTCGTTTTGTTGTTTAATAACGTGTCAATGATGCAATATAAGATTACACCAAAATGCACATACCTTGAACGATGCACTAGTCTTTTCCTTCACAAAATTCTACCAATCATGCAGTGATTTGATGTTATCAGACCGAAGCTTTAGCCTTTGTTCCTTGTTTGGAGCTTTTTTTACTTTTGTGACTAACGTCGACTTTGAGGCTCTCCAAAAAACTTCATCCATTCTCTGGAAAACCAATTCTTTATAAATATGAATGTGCCTTAGAGGAAAATCTATCATTTTTACTTCCACAATAATTATTTATACTTGGCCACTATAAGATACCTGAATGGATTGCCATAGGACTGCTGCCATAGTATGAGACTACATCAACAACTTGCACAATGTCCTTCACACTTGCTCTACACATGGTTGTTGTGTCAATGGAAACACCACTATTTGCGTTGATTTTGCCGCATCCTTTGTTTGAAACCACTACCCAGTGAAAGATTATCATTACCCCATCCTGAAAGACAAATTATAGCTCATGTTTTTGCTAGCCAACTTTTGCACTCTTGGTAAGTTGCTTAGCAAGTAATACCCACGTTCAATGAAATGTACTTGTATTGATCAATTTGAATGCTAAGTGAATTCAAATAGATGGTTAAGGTACAGATGGTACACAAGAAGTAAGAAAAAAACAAACTCCCTACCACCAACCAACCCAATATATTCATTTTTTTCTGATCTGCCACCCAAAATATTCATAAAGCTGTAGAATTGATGGTGAAAACACATATAACCACAAGCTAGGATCATATATAGAATCCAATAATTACATTTTATAACGAACATAAGGACGAGCATGTTCAGCATTAAACCATTTATGTTCACTTTTAATCCCATCAACCCCTACTCAATCTCTCCAATTTTGAATACATCTTTCCTACTTGACAAAATGACTTATCCTTAGCAAAGAACTTATGAATAACTCCCTCAAGGGAGTTCTATCACAATGCACGTTGGAACTTTCTTTAGGTCGACCTTTCTTTCATCAATTCCCCTAACCTTCCAAACATCATCCCATATCCCATAACCCACATGCAAGTTATAGAGAACCACATACGTGAACCGTGAATCCATCCAATAATGAGTAGCTGCTGGCTCTCCAATTTCAAAAATTTCATGTCTTTCAAGCACTTTGCAAAGTCTTGTCTTTGAAACTTCAAAAGTCATGAAAATCATGCATAAAATTCATGAAAAGAACAAGTACTTAAAAGCCAATCGTTTTAATGGAATAGAACCCTAAATCAAACACCTACGAAACAATCAGAAACACCTACAAATCCTAAATCAAAGCAAAGTTCAAACCTCAGAAACTTGACAGAAGAGAACCCCGCGTGTCCATCAAAACCGGCGGCGTAAGAGAAACCGCCAAGGTCATCAAACCTGACAACAACGACGTCGTCCTCCATCTCTTTAGGGGCGCCCTGTAACTTTCTCGAACCCACCGATTACCCGCCGCACCGGCAGAAACAGTCATGGCGCTACGGACGCAATCGCATAGCAACACCTGCTGCCTCCTCTTCCCTTGAACAGAGCGGCGTTCTTCTTGGAGGGTTTGTGGGTGGAGAGCTTTATCTGAACAACTCCCTTCAGCCGTAGAGACTCCAAATACGCCAGATCTACTTGAGAAAAGGCATGATATTGCCAAATCTGAAATTAATCTGAAACCCTTTTTGCAGAAAATCAATTTGAAGAACAAGGGGAAAAAAGGCGATTGGGAATCAAAACGTGCAATCGATCGAAGATCCTTGGTTGGGATTCTTGGGAAGACCAGATTCTCCAAGGGAAGAGATGAAGTCTTGCTTTACTAAGGAGAGAAAAACTCATTTGCACAGAATTACCCTACAAATACTAAGCACGAGGTTTTGAGCGCGAGCGCTTTTTTTTTTTTGGATTTTTTTAGACGCTATAAAATCATGTTGCAACGCTATTAAAGGTGTTGCGTGGTTTTGTTCTCATCTTTTTACCCCTGTTTTGTGCAAAACGCTATAAATGCAGCTCAATTCATAGCATTTTTAAAAGTCCGCTATAAATTTACGCTATGAAAGGCAGATATTGTTGTAGTGCGGAACCGAACCAAAACAGGACCGGTCATGCAGTTTGGTTCTGGTTAGGTTCCATGCATATATTGGTTAGGTTCTGGTTCTCAATTTTTTGGAACCGTTTGAAATGGTCCGGTTATTGGTTCTATAGAGAACCGGACCAATCCGGACCATGTACACCCCTAACGTCTATTATTGAACCCAGAGATTGTTGAACCATTCTCATTCCCCGGATGTTGGATTGTGCTTTTTTCCTTCCACTGATCTCATCTCTGTTAAGAAATGCGAAACAATGTATTATTGATTGTATTATCAAACATAATCCTAGCAGGCTTTTATATAGGTTACATTGTTCTTGATTACTAAGCAATCTAATCCAAATAGAAAACATGCATTATAAAGAAATAAGCCCAACTAAAAAACATGAATAATAAAACCTACAAAACATGGTAACATAATTTAAATATTATGTTAACAATCTCAAACCCATGATCGATTCATTGCTCTGATAATATCGATTCAAAGGTTTCACTGGGAGATTGTTGAGTGAATAGCTTTGATCTTCATATTCACTGTGCTCATCAACACTCAGGTACATTTGCAAAAGTCTTTAAATTAACGGTAAATTGGTCTAAACTCCTTAATACAAGTCTATTGGGCCAACTAGCCCACGCTAAGTTTGTATAGGGTGCAGAGTCCATGGATTTAACAATTATAGTGCCGAAGGTCCAGTAATGGACAAAAATACCCCGTGAATGATTGACGGTTGTTTTTTCCTCTTATCTTTCTATATGGCCTTGTGGCGCTCTCCTGTGTCTTGCTGTCTCTCTCTCTGTGCCCGACAGAAGTGGTAGCCGTAGCACCACCGCCGGCACCATACGCAGACCCCACCTGCGAGTACACAGGAGAGAGAGCAGTAGCCCACGGCAGCAGCAGTTGCACATAGCTGTGCCGCGACGGCGGCGGCAACGGTCGGCCAGGGAAGAAGGAGAAGGGGAGAGGAGTCGGGAAGGAAAAGAGGGAAGGAGAGAGAAGGAAGAAGAGGGAAGGGAGGAGAGGCGAAGTTAAGTGAGATGAGGTGGTCGCGGCGGCGATGGAACCTGGCGGCCATGGTTGCCATACGCTGGTTTCCATTTTCCATTTTGCCTTTCTTTTTTTTTTTGTTAGCCTTGAAAGAGGGAGACGAAGATGGAGCTGAGAGAGAGAGGTAACCGGTGGAAAGAGAGAGAAGGAGCTCGCCAGAGATCAATGATGTTTCTTGAATCACATAAGCAACAATTTATGAGAAAATCTCAGAGTTGTGACGAACTTAATTTGTTGCATAATAATTTTTTAATGTTCGGTCTTTCGAGTGGATAGTCCTGTTCAAAGTTTTCCATAAATGCATGCAAGACATGTGTAGTGTTCTTTTGTTCAGCATAAAGCCAAAAAAAAAATAAAAATTGGAAAGATGAGTACGACCACATTTCAGTGATTTGAAAATCACCTCTCAATTTTTTTTACAACAAAAAATTGGCTAAAGTCAAAAAAAATGAAACATTGATGTTGATTTGGACAAATAATCATATCAATATGTGTAGGTTTTATTCATTTTATAGATTATAGATTTCACGTAAATAACCATATCTATTAATCTTTTCGGAATAAAACAGAATATAGATTTTGATAAATAACCATATATGTTGGTTTCGTTGCGATTATATAGAGTACTTAATTCACAAAGATAACATTATGTGTTAATTTTTCTAATATAATACATATTACAGATTTAGACAAATAATCACTTCTATTAATTTTATTGCGATTTTAAAGAGTACAGATTTTGCAAAAATAACATTATCTATTTTGTTTTTGATATAATAAAGAGTATGAATTTAAAAAGATAACCAAATTTGTTGCGAAAAAATTGTAATATTTAATAATTAAAATGGAAGTAATTGATATTTGTTGTTAACTATTTTTTTCAGGGTTAATTAGGAACTAAATATAAGATGATCAAACTAGTTTTGAGTGCTTGTATTAAAGAGAAGGAAAAAAAATATGGTAGTTGCATGGTGAAATACGTGTCAATTATACGAGGGGC
>BPLS01029614.1:275535-315414 GCA_019656275.1 Rhododendron kiyosumense | reverse complement strand
GGTTAAATTACTGAAATACCCTTGGCAACCTTTTCTGGACCGCATCACCCATGTTATCCGACGTTCGTGTCTTTCAAGGGATTGATGTGATTGCTAAAGGTCGGCGTAAGTATGTCTCAGGGTTGTGGTCCAACTTTCACATAAGATCGGGAAAACCAGCTTGGATCATGTCGACGATATTGAAGATGAGACCGAGAAGGTCCTTGAAGAGATGAGAAACATGAAAGTAATGGACATCTCTCCGTTAAAGTGCAACCTTAAAAGCTTCTTTGATAATATTCGGGCATACAAAAACCACTCCACTTCTATCAAATCATGTGCAAGTCAGCTGTCAGATATTTCCCAAACTCTTTCTCATGCTAAAATCAGAGAAAATGAGGTAATTCAAGAATTTGAACTTCGTCAACAAGAATTTGAAGACCTTGAAGTTGACAAGGCTAAGTTGAAAAGAGCATTGGAAGGCATAGACACCAAGCTGAAGGCCACGGAAGCAGCGGTTGTTGCAAATGAAGGAGAATTATTTGAGGTGCAACTTGAGATCTTTAACCTTGAAGATAAGGTCTCCGCTATCAAGAATGCTGCAATATAGACTGATGAGGATATTACAAAATCGGAGGAGATGAGAAGGTTGCTTGAAGCAAATCAAAACGAGATGGCGAACTTCAAGCTGTTTCCTTAGTTTTTGTATTTTTTTTTGCCATTAGGAAAGATTGTTTCTCTTTCTTCATTGTCAATAACATTTGATCTACTTATTCGTTTGAGGAATATAGCAAACACAATTTGTCATTATTGATTAGAGGAAAGACTGTTTCCATTTTTTTTTGTTTCATGATTAATAACACTTGATCTACTTATTCATTTGAGGAATATAGCAAATGCAATTTGTTATTATTATTATTATTATTATTATTTTGGGATGTCTGAGCTCGAAATTCAAGTTGCTTACGTACCCAAAATGGGATCAAGCCAAACGTAGTTCATATTTTATTTTATTTTTTTGGTTTGCTGTGCACAGTTTTAGCTCATGCGGGCCAGGAGCAACATGTAGTTTAAGCTGATGCGTCATGGAGTGATGCTTGTTTTTCAAGGGTAGTAGCGCTTCAAGAACTTGCCGTTTATGGGGCTAACTCTCAAGCCATCTTCAGCAACCAATTTGTAGGCGCCACTTGAGTAAACTTCTTGCACCACATATGGTCCATCCCACTTGGAAATGAATTTGCCACCGATTTTATGTGTGGTATTAATGGGCCTTCTTATAGCAAGAACCAAGTCTCCTTTTTGAAAAGAACGAAAACAAACCTTCTTGTTGAATGACTTTGACATATGAGCTTGATAGCATTTAAGGCGTTGTTGTGCCTCAAGCCTCTTTTCGTCAAGTGCCTCTAGTTCTTCAAGGCGCAACCAAGCATTCTCTTCATGAGTGAGGCCTTTTTGAATGGCAACCCTTAAAGATGGAATTTGACGTTCGAGCAGCAAAACAGCTTCCACGCCGTATACTAGTGAATATGGAGTGGCTTGTGTAGGTGTTCGATACGTGGTTTGATACGCCCAAAGAGCTTCTTCCATTCTCTCAGGCCAATCTCTTCTTGCTGTGGCAACCACTTTCTTCAGCAAGACTCTTGGCTCCCAAGAGTCTTGCTGAAGCAGAGAGTCTTGTTGAATGCTTCAGCAAGACCATTTGCTGGTGGATTGTACATAGTAGAAGCATGTTGT
Organism: Rhododendron kiyosumense; assembly: GCA_019656275.1. Lineage (NCBI taxonomy): Eukaryota > Viridiplantae > Streptophyta > Magnoliopsida > Ericales > Ericaceae > Rhododendron > Rhododendron kiyosumense. The sequence goes on along the minus strand of BPLS01029614.1, from coordinate 313,701 downwards.
TTGAAACCAAACTTCTGACAAAGTCTAGTTACGACACTATTGTAGTAGGACTTTCCATTGTCTGTGATGACGTAGCGCGGTACACCATATCTAAAAATAAGATGAGTACGAATGAAGTTGACTATGTTTTCCTTCTTCACTTCCTTTAATGGAATGGCCTCCGCCCATTTGGAGAAGTAGTCAGTCATAGCCAAAATGTATAAGTGGCTACCAGAAGACTTTGGTAAAGGCCCCACGACATCCAGCCCCCATGCATCAAAAGGCCACGAAGCAACAGTTGGATGAAGCAGTTCTGGCGGTTGATGTATAAAGTTGGCGTGGATTTGGCAAGCATGACATCTTTTGGCGTACTCCATGCAATCCTTGACCACGGTCAGCCAATAGTAGCCCATCTTTTTGATTCGAAAATGAAGTTTGGAGCCAGATTGATGAGCGCCGCATATTCCAGAATGAGCTTCTTCTAGAGCTTGCTTTGCCTCATTTTCTCCAAGGCAACGGAGGAATAACCCTTTAAAAGATCGATGGTAAAGCGTGTCCTTGTAGTAGATGAATCGAGGGGCACGACGCTTCACATCCGTTCTTCTATGTGGATCATCAAGCAATTTTCCATGTTGTAGATAATCAATGAATGGTTGGCGCCAATCTTCAGTTTCAATTTCCAAAATTGAGACGACGTTCACTTCCCTTTCACCATTGTCTTCATCGTCAAAGATTGGTGGTATGACACAACTTCAGCATATCGGAACGTGTGTCTCTTGGTCAGGTAAAACAAGCATAGAAGCAAGCTTTGCAAGTGCGTCTGCTTGCCTATTCCCTCCTCGTGGCACATGCTCTAGGGTGACATCACCAAGCCATGCAATCATGCGACGCGTGTAGTTATTGAAAGGCACAAGTTCAAGCTTCCTCACTTCATAGATGTCGAGAAGTTGGTTGATGATCAACATTGAATCTCCATATACCTTGAGCTGTAAGTGCTTTGCTTCAATCGCCATCTCCAGCCCAAGAATGAGAGCTTGGTATTCAGCTTCGTTATTTGAACAATTTTGTGTGAGAGTGAAAGCATATGGCAAGACATCTCCTTCTGGGGAAATAAATACTGCACCAGTGCCTGCTCCACTTCGATGGGATGCGCCATCAAAGTACATTGTCCATGGGGGACGAACTTCGACTACCATGACATCCTCATCTGGCAATTCTTCAGACAACTCCCACTCGGCTAGTATAGGATGGTCTGCCAAGAAGTCGGCTAGAGCTTGCCCTTTAACAGCTTTTTGAGGCACATAGATGATCTCTTATTGTTAAAAAATGAGTGACCACCTTGTCAATCGATCAGAGAGGACTGGCTTTGACATGACGTATTTGATTGGATTAGCCTTGGAGATGAGATGCATTGTGTGAGCTTGAAAATAGTGTTGCATCTTTTGGATTGTAAAGACAAGTGCAAGGCATAACTTCTCAATCACAGAATAGTTCAACTCATGTGGCAGCATCATTCTGCTCAAGTAATATAAGGCATTTTCTTTCCCTTCATCATTCTCTTGAGCGAAAAGTGCTCCAACTGAACGCTCTTGAGCAGCAATGTACAAGATTAATGGCCGTCCAGGTATAGGGGCAGTGAGAATGGGGGGGCTCGTTAGATAGGATTTGATGCTCTTGAAAGCATTGTTGCATGCTTCATCCCACTCAAACGGAGTTCCTTTCTTCATGAGGTGGTTGAATGGTTGACATCGACTAGCCAAATTCGATATAAAACGACGGAGGTAAGCCAATCGTCCTTGAAGACTCTTCAGCTCATGAATATTCAGAGGTTCAGGCATTTTCTCGATAGCGTTAATTTTAGCTTGTTCAATTTTTATGCCGCGGTGGCGCACAATGAACCCAAGAAACTTTCCAGATGTAACCCCAAAAGCGCACTTCAAGGGATTCATCCTAAGTTGGTACCTTCATAACCATTCAAACACTTGTCTTAGATCATGAAGATGGTAAGCTCGTATCTTGTCTTCACGACTAAGTCACCAATGTAATACTCGACATATTTATGAAGCACATTGCCAAAGATCTTTTGCATTGCTCTTTGGTATGTGGCACCCGCATTCTTCAAGCCGAAAGGCATAACTTTGTAACAGTAGATGTCTTTAGGTGTGCGAAAAGCTGTGAACTCTTCATCTCGAGGAGCCATGCGGATTTGATTGTAGCCAAACGAACTATCCATGAATGACAAAACCTTATGTCCAGTAGTTGCATCGACGATGAGCTCAGGTATAGGAAGTGGAAAGTCATCCTTGGGACAAGCATTGTTCAAATCACGAAAGTCAACACAAACTCGGATTTTCCCATTTTTCTTCTTTACGGGGACTATGCTTGAAATCCGGGTGGGGTGTACTTGACTTCTCGAAAGAAACCGGCTTCAATGAGTTTATTGACCTCTGCTTCAATTTTGGGAGCTAAGTCAGGTCGAAAGCGTATTTGAGATTGCTTGACAAGTCGGACACCGTGTTTTACTGCGAGATGGTGAACAACATCTTTTGGGTCTAACCCTGGCATTTCCCATTTTTCTTCTTTACGGGGACTATGCTTGAAATCCGGGCGGGGTGTACTTGACTTCTCGAAAGAAACCGGCTTCAATGAGTTTATTGACCTCTGCTTCAATTTTGGGAACCAGGTCAGGTCGAAAGCGTATTTGAGATTGCTTGACAAGTCGGACACCGTGTTTTACTGCGAGATGGTGAATAACATCTCTTGGGTCTAACCCTGGCATTTCCATGTAATTCCAAGCGAAGATGTCTTTATACTATCGTAGGAGTTCAATGTAAGCAATTTCTTCTTCAGGAGTGAGCGAGGTACTTATGTAGGTTGGTCGTGGGTCATTTTCAGTCCCTAGGTTAATCTTTTTTAAATTGTGAATGGTGGACTTCACGCCTTCTTCTACCTCTTGTGGAGCATCTTCAGCATCCTCCTTTGCTTGGATTCATTACAAGAAGCTGTGATATGGAATGAGGAAGTGAAACATCCTTCATTAAGGCTATCTTTCAAGCCCCTAAAAGGCACCTTGGTTAACACCACAGTTTGTCGCTTTACTTTCAGGGATTCATCGTCAACTGCCATAATAAGAGTAGTACGGCGCTCCATACGAGAGGGTATTTTGCTCTTCAGTTTGTTATCATCTTCTGACAAGAGAGCAACCCTTCGTTTTGAAGCCTTCTGGATGGTAGTATTTGAGACACCCAATCGGCAATGCATAGACTTTCGAGGAGCGTTTGATGACGACGACTCCTTCGGTAGACTCAATCTGCTATGGACAGACCCGTACAAGCTAGAGGGCGTAAAGCTTTCACTTGGTGGCCCTAATCGACTTTGAATGGATTTTCTCTTGTGAGACGATGAAACTACTTCACTTTGGGGCGCCAATCTGTCAAATATTGACACTTGAGATTTTGGAGTACTCAAGCGGTCAAAGACAGATGTCTTAGATGAAACTGATGAGGTTCCTTCTTCCACCATGATGTAATTGTTGGTGGATTTCTTTATGAAGATGCGAGCAGGAGTAGGTGAGGTATATCCAAGGCCTGTTTGGGATTCCTTGACAGTGTATCCCTTTTGCCTGAGCATCTTCTGAGTTGAGTTCAAGCCATGTACCTTTTCGCTTGTCACCTCAGGCAAGAGTTTCCCTAGAGCAGTCGAATCTTTAGGACTATGTCCAGCGTTTGCAAGAAGCTTGTAGGCATTGGGATCAAAGTCGTTTGTCCGTTGTGAAGGCAAGTAGTCATTTTCCATTACAGGGCTATGCGTGGCTTGAACAAATCCTTTTAGGGGTGGAGCAACCTTCGCCTCGTTGAGGTTAGTAACTGGGAGCGTCAATCTATCTAAGGCCGACTCTTCACCTTTCTTTACTTTTGGTACATAACGAAGTACATGTGTCTCTTTCTTTTTTAATGCTTCCTCTACATAACGAATGACACCTTGATCAATTTTCTCCTTCTCCTTAGTTAGAATATTGGTCTTACTAAGTTGCAAGTCATTGGCTTTGGACTGCTTGTAGCTTGATGAAGAGGTAGCAAGCTCTAACTTCGTCAACACCACATTTGCTAAGTAGAATTTAGTATCAGCAAAATGGGACTTGGCTTCGCTAAAGGGTTTATCATCAGCTACCATTTTCTTTATCACGCCATCTTTGCAGTACTTGAAGCATTGATGGAGGGTTGATGGGACAACACCATTCTCGTGGAGCCACGGCCGCCCTAAAAGCACGTTGTAAGAAGTTTTGGCATCAATGACATGAAGTGATGCACTCGAAGTCATATCATCGATGAGCAAGTCCAAACGAATCACGCCAATAGCTCTTTGCCCCCTTAATTGAATCCTTGGATCATGAGACGACTAGGTGCTAGTTCGTTTATAGGGATGCCAAGTTCCTTCATGGTACGAAGCGGCAAGATGTTAACTGCAGATCCACTATCCAAGAGCACCCTATTGACCCTCTTTTCGCATATGTATCCTGCGACAAAGAGTGGGCAATTATGTGCTATGTCACCAAGCAGCAAATCCTCGTTAGAGAGTGTAATGCTTCCAATGCAAGCAAGTCAATCACTGACGCAACTTGTAGAGTCAGCCTTGATTGGATTATCTTTAGGTGACTCAAGCTTTAGATCCTCAATTTCTTCAACACTCACAGTGTTGCATGAAGCCTCAAAAAGACTGGAGTTGCGAATTTTCTCAGGAAGGAAATCCCATAGGGTAAAAGGAGCACGCAATTTTCGAATGGGCGTGTCTTCTTGCCGATTTGAGGATATTTTCTTCCACTTCTTCCTTCTTTGTTGCCTTCTCGCATGCATCCTTTTGGGACTAGGCTTTGGTATTGCAGCTTGGGGATGCTTCACACTTGATGCGTGCTTTTTCTTTTTACGAGTAACAACGGTCCATCCTTCATCATCCGCATCCTTAACTTTTGTGTTGGTAGAGATGCTGCCCCCAGACTATTGAATAGAAGGGCATCGTACTTCTTCAATTGGATCAAATGACCCAAATTGAATCTTCACCCTTGGTGACGCTTTAGGCTGAAGAGTGTCATTTTGTAGAGTAACTACAGTCTGATTTGTAGCTACAGTGTCGATTTCTTCCTCCAAGACAATCTTCCCTTGGCTAGTGAGCTCTACTATCCTCTCTTTAAAGACGAGGCACCGTTGAGTGGGGTAGCTAACCAAACGGTGGTACTTGCAGTAATTTGGATCATTCACCTTGTTAGCCTCCTCAGGTCGTTTCATCTCTAGGAGCTCAATGAGTTTTAGATCCAACAATTGATCAAACATTGGAGGAACCTCTGAATCTGGAAATGGATACACCTTTTCTTGCATCTTTTTCAACGTGAGCCTCCTTTTCTCCTTCACCTATGGAGGAGTAAACTTCTCTACTTGCTTTGTCTTAGGTCTTGTAGAGATTTTAAAGGGTGCCACATTCACTGTCATGGAATCCTTCTTTTCTCCTTTGACTATGGGTTTGCCTCTTTGTGAACGTTTGGGTTATTTCCTATGGTGCGAGAATCTTGCGTTTTGCGAGAGTCTTGTACTGGTAGGCCTTGTCTTCCATTTGCTGCAATGGTGAGTTCCATGTCATGAGCTCGAGAAGCCAACTCTTCAAAGGTTTTAGGCAGGATTCCTTGGAGAATGTATTGTAGATCCCATTGCATGCCTTTGATACACATCTCGATTCCAGAAGTTTCAGACAGTCTATCCTTGCAGTTTAGACTTACGTGACGCCATCTATTGATGTAATCAATGACAGGTTCATCCTTCCATTGGCGAGCATTCGTAAGCTCGAACATATTGACAATACGACGAATGCTGTAAAAACGGTTAAGAAATTCTTGTTCCAATTGCTCCCAACTTTCAATCGTGCCAGGCTCAAGGTCACAATACCAGCTGAAAGCATTGCCTTTGAGCGTTCGAACAAACTGCTTGACGAGAAGATCACCATCAGTTCCAGCATTATTGCACGTTTCAACAAAATGGGCAATGTGTTGTTTTGGATTGCCCTTGCCATCAAACTGCTGAAACTTCAGTGGTTGATAACCAGTGGGCATCTTCAAAAGGTCGATCCTTCTAGTATAAGGCTTAGCATAAGTAGAAGACGATTTTGGCACCTCCTCGTACTTTTGCTTAATAGTGCCTAAAATGAAATCCTTCATTGGTCTATGGGAATCGAACCATCACCAGAAAGTGTGAACTCCTCAGGTACCACCTTATAATTGCCTGAGGACTCAACTCGACTTGAATCCCCTCTACTTTCTACTTTGCTCTTGAGGTAGGCGATTTCAACGTCACGTTCTTCTAGGATTTTGGACATTCCCTCAACCACTTTGGCTAGGTTAGCGACTTGTTCTTCTAGACTGACTGCATTTGTTGTCATAACATCCATGACTGAAGAACTGGTAGTCTTGGTGGGAGCATTAAATTTTGACTAAGGAGTGCTTCTAGAAGAGTCAGAGTCAGAACTCCAACCGCTTAAATAGCCATCTTCCAGATTCTTCTGAATTTCTGAACCAGACTCCTGAGGCATAGAAGGATTTCCAGTGTCGGTTGCCACATCTTTTATTGCTTTTATGGTAGAAACAACATTCCTTCCTTCTGGTGAGCTTGGCGGTGCCTTCGGTAGATCAGCCTCAGACTCAGGATTTAATTTTGGTGAGCTTGGCGGTGCCTTTGATAGATCAGCCTCATACGCGAGATTTGATTTAAACAAAACCAAGGCTTGGGCAGTATCTGTAGCGGCAACTTTCACCTTGCTTCGAGTTGTTGGACCAGCACTTTTAGTGTGAGATTCAGAGCCAGATTTGGTAGCATCAACCTTCACCTTGCTTCGAAGTGTTGCACCAACACCTTTAGCATGAAAACTAGAGCCAGTTTTTGCAGTGGTTGAAGACTTGGAGCGTGCAACCGGAGCTTGAGGAGCTTTTGAATGGGCAGTCTTAGGAGCCATCGAGAGCTTATTGATTTGTTGAAGAGAAGAGATGAGAGGTAGAGATAGTCCCACCGGGCGTGCCAAAATTTGTTGAACACAAATTTTGAGTCTACGAAAAAGATAGGAAAAATGATGAACGAGAGTCAATTTTATTGATGTATCAAAACTAGGGTTACAAACTTTGATGAATTTCTAAGAGAAAATAATCCTCTGATTCTTCTCTTTGGTTGTTGTTGGAACGAGGGCTTGAAGCTTACTCTCGGATCGAGCGGCGGAATCTTCTCCTATGTTTGCGAAGAAGATGATGATCTAGGTTGAATGTTCTTCGGAGTTTTGAAGCTTTGATCTGAAATAACCTTCTTGTTGGATTTGGACTTGAGACTTGAGGAATTCAGAAGGGCTTTGAGGCTTTGATCTTTAGAGCTCACTAGAGTTGGATGCTTGAATGTTGATTGAAAATATGAGAGGAGAGCACCTCTATTTATAGAGGATATAGGATGGAGAGTTATGACCAATCTCTACTTCCTTCGTATTTATCTCTCTTTAATTATTTCTGTATCTGATGTAAAAGAAATAATTATAATTTGATAATTATCCTTCTTACTTTTATTTTAAGAAAGACAATTATTTATGAAGAGAAATACAACTATTATTTTACCAAGTGGCCTAATTTGATTGGCCGAGCTTAATAAAAATAGTAACTGCGTCACTTTGACACGTGGCACCATTTGATTGGCTCATTTGCATCATTTTGACTTTTGACCTAAAGACATTTGGCAGTATTTGATTGGCCAATTATCATGCCCTATTTATCAGGTCCTACAACATGTGGCAACTTGTGATTGGCTGAAAATTTTACATGCCTACAACGTACTCCGAAAGTCTTGTAGTTTATATCTTATGTGGATGTCACATACATTTGTGCTGCACTAGTGGACCTCAACCATTTTGAGTTCATTTTCCTGTTTGATTTTTCATGATTTTTTCTTGGATTCACAAGCTGCTAAGTTTTTTTTTTTTTTTTTTGGATAAGTTCACAAGCTGCTAAGTTTCAATATAGTAATTTCTCGATAGTTGGGCATCTCATGTCACTCATGACATCAGATGCGCATTTTTGCTTAGTAGTGGAAACTTAAAATATGTTTTAGTTGAGAGTTAGTCATGCACTATCAAATAGCACTTCAGACTCGCATTTGTGCATTTGCAAAAGTGTATTTTGCTTTCCTTCTACAAATGCAGTAGTTCATGTAAGCTGTTGAGCTCATAGGTTGTGGAGATCCCAAGTTTGCAGCAAAGTACTGCAGCAGTATTGTTACTAGTTTTTGTTGATTTTTGAATGAGCTCGGTAATAAGAAGACATTTCTCTTTTGTGGGCTTTGCAGGAAGAACTCTGATGCAGTGTTTTGCTTCTATGTCCTGCTTCTGTTCCACTCCGACCCCAAATGAGTGAGACGTAAGACTCGGTTTGGTTACGTACTGTTGTAATATTTACCACCACCTTTATCTGTGGATTTTGAAGAAACTCTAATGTATTCCATGTTTGGTCATTTGTGCACCTGTGTAGGGTTGTAAACAAGCAGGAGTCAGGTTGTTAAAGTATGATTTCAAAACTAAATTTTGGTGTTTTTTCTTTTTGGTACTATGACTTTGACCTGCATTTTTTCTAAGATCGGTAAAAAGTCTATATTGTTAGAATAGTTAGATTAGTACATTGGAAGTTCATAGTGTTGACTAAATATTATATTTTGATTAAATATTACAAGAAGGTTCTGTTGAGCTGATTATGAGTGAAAAGCTCAAGACGTTTATAACATTTTTACATAGCTATGGAAGGCTTATAAGTGTATTGAGCTAAATTCGATTTGAGCTTGTAAACTAGACACCCCTTAAGAGGACTAATATTGTTTATTTTTTTCGGCTAGGAGGATTAATATTTAAGTTAACCCAATTAAAAGAAATAGTTTCTTACTCCTATTTTATTGAAAGCCAGTTTTGCGTCTTGTAAAATGAAAAAATCTGCACTTGGGAAGCCTACCCACTGAAATAGCTATCCAGTGTCCACGCCTTTGACAAAGGATGGATATGCTCTTTGATTGTTTTGCATTATTCGGTTTATCAATAGAAATAGCTATCCTTTTGGCCAAAAAAAAAAGGAATTTTTTTTTTTCTAGTTTTGTATCTTTGTGAAAAAATGGATCAAACAAACAAATTTAAGTTGGTGTGATATCGGCTTCAATTTGTAAATGGATTGGATTCAAATAATTCTGACCAAGGCTGTTAAGTTTTGGATTCTTTATTCAGATTATCGGATCAAATTTCGGTAGCTGGATTCAGATTTTCTAGGATCAAATCTGGATTTAATCCAGATTTGGGCAGAAGCCCTTCTCCACTCTCCCATAGGCCACCGCACATTGTTGTGATTTGTGAGGTTCATACATTTGGTTTTGCATCTGCACCGAATGTGGCGGTGGAGGACTGAAATTTTGGCAGAAATTTTGCAAGAAATCTTGGTAGCAATCAAGTCAGCTAATTTAATGTTTTGGCAGAACCATCGTTTGGTGAACGCCAAAGCAAATTCGATCACAAAATTTGTAGTGTCATGAAATCTTCAGTATCATAGTCAATTTTTTTTTTAATTCAGTCAATTCAATTCAAGCCTGAAGGTGAAGATTACATCGCAAAATATAGGAGTGCATCAAACTACCTAATCCGGGACCCTAGGACACCTTGCAAAAAGCAAATCAACACAAGGTGCCGATATGAGAATCCCGTCCGAGACAAGATAGAGAGATCTCAAACAAATGTTGTAATGCAATTGATTTGAAGAAAACAAATGTTTACACCGGCAGAGTGTAAAAAATTTATTCTCTTCTGATTAAGGTGGGAATTGGTTGTGCGATATTTCCGGTATGTTTAATCAATATTTATGGAAGACGCGTTTTGAAATAGGTCAAACGAGATTTCAAGGTGACCAGTTGAGTTAATATTTGGTCCCAAAATTCTTTGTTATACTCCCTCCGTCCCAAATTAATTGTCCCTTTTCATTATTTGGGAGGTCTCAAAATATTGCCTATATCTTTTTATCTATAATGTTTTTTTATATTCAATATGAATCTTGTTTGATAGATCTCAATTAGTTCTATTATACAAAATTTTAAAAATCTTAAAAAATATTATAAGTTGAAAGATATAAGAAATTTTGTAAGTGACACGACTGCCGAAAAAGGACCCTTATTTTGGGACGGAGGGAGTGTGTGTGTGTGTGTGTAGAAGGGCAACATTGGGTTTATTTTTTCATGGAGATGAAAATATAAGTGTTCAAAATGACAAGGATGAAAACATAAGTTGTGTATGAGTTGAGGATAGATATTTCAGTACCCCATGTTGAAATCCCATATGTACCACAAAAGATGAGTTATGAAGTTAATTAATTGTCATATAATTCTTAGGTGTGTTTTATTGAATTGTGAACCACCAACTTATCTAAAAAGCTGAAACTGTTAGAAAGATGCGCAACTTTATTATTTATATTCTTAACATGTCCCCTCACGTGTAGCCATCCATAAGCAGCCTAAACGCATGTAAATTTTTAATCATAAGGTAGGCGGTGATTTTCGAACCTAGAATATATTGCCTGTTTTGATACCATATTGTATTGTGCACCACCAACTCATCTAAAAGCTTAAACTGTTAGAGAGATGAACAACTTTTTATTATTTATATTCTCAACATGTTTATATTATTACTATCGTATTCGGAGAAAAGAAACTAAAATCATTTAATTCTTTGCTCGAACTTATGGCGATGCCTATATATTGATCTTGCAAGTCATTCTTCAAGGGGTACTCATATTCTTGGATGATGATTCATTTCTTGGATTGTTAAGTTATTCGGGAGATCCCAAAGATAATTAAATTGTGTAATGAACGACACACACACACACACACATATATATATATTTATGGAATGAAACTCTATCAAGTATCGGGATGACTATATTTTTTTGTTGCTTACGTTTTCATGAATGACCAAGTTAATCAAATTACGTTTATTTATTACTACAAGTTTCTGTTGGAAATGCAATTGGAAATGGAAGGATAAGCAGGAAACAAATTTCACGTTTTTGTTGCCTTACAAATGCGAAAGTTATCAAAACATAATTTTTCAATTTCAACTAGGATGTAATCGGAAGACTAAGGGACATAACTAAAATTTAAGTTTTGTTTTTGTTTGTTGCTAAAAAAATATGGGAGAATTTTTGATATGTCCACTATAGTATGTTTCTAACCCATCAAATCCACTTCTAAAGTTTCTAACACTTCTAGTCCACTAATAATTTCAATGACAAAAATACCCTATATAAAAGAAACAAGGGCCTTATTTGGCTAATACAAAAAATGTATTTTTTCATTTTTTTCGATCTTGATACAACCACATAACCACCACCACCACGCCACCGCCATCACCACCACCACTACACCGCCACTGCCGCCGCCACCATGTCGCCGCCGCTACCACCACCACAACGGCTCCACCTTCACCCACCACCACCACCACGCCGCCGTCGCCACCACCACAACGCTGCCACTTCAACCAAAATTACCACCACCACCAAGCCACCACCATAACCACTCCAACACACCACCGCCACCGCCACCACAACCACCACTCTACCACCACCACGCCGCCGCCACAACCACCGCCACCACACCCACCACCACCATCACCGCCACCACTATGCCACCGCCACCACAACCACCACCACTCCACCATCACCAACACTGCAACCACCACCACAACGCCGCTACCACAACCACCAGCACCATGACGCCGCCACAACCACCACCACAACGCTGCCACCTCCACCACCACGCTGCCACCAAAACCACCACCACCATCACCGCCACCATAATGACCACCACCATGCCACCGCCACCACCACCACCACCACTACCGCCACCATAACCACCATCACCACCACCACTCAAACATCACCAACACCACCACTCCACCATCACCAACACCGCCACCGCCACCGCCACTGCAACCACCATGCTTCCGCCACCACAACCACTCCAACACCACCACCACCACAACACCGCCACCACCACCACACCGCCACCACAACCACCACAACCATCACCGCCACAACAATAACCACCACCATGCCACCACCACCACAACCACCACCACTCCACCATCACCAACACCACCCTTCCACCATCACCAACAACACTGCCACTGCCACCACCATGCCGCTGCCACCACTACCACCGCCACCACGAAGCCGCCGCCACCGCCACCACGACGACGCCGCCACTGCCACCGCCACCACCACCACAACGCCGCCGCTGCCACCACCAAAATCACCACCACGCCGCCACCGCCCCCACCACCACAATGACCACCACCATGCCACCGCCACTACCGTTACCACCACCACCACCACCACCACCACTCAAACATCACCAACACCACCACTCCACCATCACCAACACCGCCATTGCCACCACCACCACCATTTTTAGACTGCAAAGTTTACAAAAGTGCCTTTATTTGCAGTCTAAAAGTGTAAATTTGCAGTCTAAATTAAAGTCAGCTTGGTAATGGTGTTCATATACAAAAGTCTTTATTTGCAGTCTAAAAGTGCCAATTTGTACTAAATTTTCTCTGGCGTTAGTGATTATTTAACAAATTTGCAGTCTAAAAGTGACAATTTGCAGTCTAAAAATACAAATTTGTAGTCTAAAAATATAAATTTGCAGTTTAAATTCTCATTGGCATTAGTATTCATTTAATAATTTGCAATCTAAATTTGTGTGTAGACTACAAATTTATAGTTTTAGATTAAAAAGTTTACAAAAGTGCCTTTATTTGCAGTCTAAAAGTGCAAATTGCAGTCTAAATTTTCTCAGGCTTTGGTGTTCATTTAACAAATTTGCAGTATAAATTTGCAAATATGCCATCTAAAGTCTCATTGGCATTAGTACTCATTTAATAATTTGCAATCTAAATTTATGTGTAGACTACAAATTTGTACTCTTAGACTCCAAAATTTACAGAAGTGCCTTTATTTGCAGTTTAAAAGTGCAAATTTGCAACGTAAATTTTCTCTGGTATTAGTGTTCATTTAACAAATTTGCAGTATAAAAGTATAAATTTGCAGTCAAAATTCTCATTAGTATTAGTGTTCATTTAATAATTTGCAGTCTAAATTTGTGTGTAGACTGCAAATTTACATTTTTAGACTGCAAAGTTTACAAAAGTGCCTTTATTTGTAGTCTAAAAATGTAAATTTGCAGTCTAAATTTTCACTGGTGTTGGAGTTCATTGAACAAATTTGTAGACTAAATTCTCATTGGCGTTAGTATTAATTTAATAATTTGCAGTCTAAATTTATGTGTAGACTGTAAATTTGCTCTTTTAGACTGCAAAATTTACAAAAGCGCCATTATTTGCAATCTAAATTTTCTCTGTCGTATATAAAAGAACAAGGGCCTTGTTTGGCTAATACAAAAAATATATATTTTTCATTTTTTACGATCTTGTTGCAACTACATAACCACCACCACCACAGCAATAATGACCACCACCACGTCGCCGCCACCACTACCATTCCACCACCACCACGCCCCCACCACCAACTCCACCACCACGCCACCGCCGCCACAACGCCACCACCTCTACCCCAATTACCGCCACCACCAAGCCACCACCACAACTACTACCACCACCACCACCACCACGACGCCACCGTCATCACTGCACAACCACCACAATGCTGCCACCACAACCAAAATAACAACCACCATGCCACCACCACGACCACTACCACCACCATGTCGCCACAACCATCACCACCATAACACCACCGCCACTACCACAATGACCACCACCATGCCGCCACCCTCGCCACCAACACCATCACCACCACGCCACCGCCACCACCACCACCACCACCACCACCATGCCATCGCCTCCAAAACCATGACCACCACCATGCCGCCACAACCATGACCACCACAAACCGCCACCACCACCACCATGACCACCACCACGCCGCCACCTTGATCACCAACACCAACACCATCACCACCACGCCACCACCACCACCACCACAATGACCACCACCATGCCACTGCCACCACAACCACCACCGCCATCACTCCACCATCACGAACACCACCGCTGCCGCCGCCATCACTCCACCACTACCACTTCTTCTTTACAAATGTGTCTTTATTTTCAGTATAAAAGAGCAAATTTGCAGTTTAAATTTTCTCTGCGTTGGTGTTCATTTAATAAATTTACAGTCTAAAAGTGCAAATTGCAGTCTAAATTCTCATTGGCATTAGTGTTTATTCAATAATTTGTGTCTCAATGTGTGTGTAGACTGCAAATTTATACTTTTAGACTGCAAAGCTTACAAAAATGCCTTTATTTGCAGTCTAAAAGTGCAAATTTGCAGTCTAAATTTTTTCTAGCGTTGGAGTTCATTTAACAAATTTGCAGTCTAAAAATGCAAATTTGCAGTCTAAATTCTCATTAGCATTAGTGTTCATTTAATAATTTACAGTCTAAATTTGTGTGTAAACTGAAAATTTGCACTTTTAGACCGTAAAGTTTAAAAAATTGCTTTTATTTTCAGTCTAAAAGTACAAATTTGCAGTCGAAATTTTCTTTGGCGTTGGTGTTCATTTAACAAATTTGCAGTCTAAAAGTACAAATTTGCTGTCTAAATTCTCATTGGCATTAGTGTTCATTTAATAATTTGCATTTTAAATTTGTATTTAGACTGCAAATTTGCACTTTTAGACTGCAAAGTTTACAAAATTGCCTTTATTTGCTGTCTAAAAGCATAAATTTGCAGTTTAAATTTTCTTTGGCGTTTGTGTTCATTTAACAAATTTGCAGTCTAAATTCTCATTGGCGTTAGTGTTCATTTAATAATTTGCATTATAAATTTGTATTTAGACTGCAAATTTACACTTTTAAACTGCAAATTTTACAAAATTGCCTTTATTTGCAGTCTAAAATTATAAATTTGCAGTCTAAATTCTCATTGGTATTAGTGTTCATTTAATAATTTGCAGTCTAAATTTGTGTGTAGACTACAAAGTTTACAAAGTGCCTTTATTTTTTTGTCTAAAAGTACAAATTTGCAATCTAAAATTTTCACTGGTGTTGGTGTTTATTTAACAAATTTGCAGTCTAAAAGTACAAATTTGCAGTCTAAATTCTCATTGGCATTAGTGTTCATTTAATAATTTACAGTCTAAATTTGTGTGTAGGCATTAGTGTTCATTTAATAATTTGCAGTCTAAATTTGAGTATAGATTGCAAATATACACTTTTAGACTTCAAAGTTTACAAAATTGCCTTTATTTGCAGTCTAACTTTCTTTGGCGTTGGTGTTCATTTAACAAATTTGCAATCTAAATTCTCATTGGCGTTGGTGTTCATTTAATAATTTCCAATCTAAATTCTCCTCAGCGTTGATGTTCATTCAATAATTCGCAGTCTAAACCCTAAATGCCTAAATTTGCAGTCTAAATTCTCCTTGCCGTTAGTGTTCATGCAACAATTCGTAGTATAAATTTAAAGAAGTGCCTAAATTTATAGTTTAAATGTACAAAGTGCATAACCCTAGCGTGCCTAAATTTGCAGTCTAAATGTACAAGGTGCCTAAATTGTTACCATTTACAATCAATCAATTTCAGAATAACGCATATTGAATAAAATGGAAAAATAACCACCTAACTTGTTACCAAATACTTAACTAACAGTTTATATGAATTCAGCACCTATCAATGATTTTCTAGCATAAATAGGACTAAATATAAATGAAAACAGGACTGCATAGTAAATAATTTTTAAAGAATAAGTCACCATCTACATCACAATTTAAAAATACGTCCAAACCCCATTAAAACGTAGATTAAGTTATGGGTTGGCGAAAAACTACCTCAATATGCGAATTAAGGCTCGGGGAAGAGTATATGGGGGCTGCAGATCACTGTGGTGCTTCCGAAATCTCAAGGCAGTGCCCGGCGGGACTCCGCGGTCGCTGGTCGGAGCCGTGTGGAGCTCGGGTGTGATGATTG
The DNA here is from genome assembly GCA_019656275.1 of Rhododendron kiyosumense. Taxonomy (NCBI): domain Eukaryota; kingdom Viridiplantae; phylum Streptophyta; class Magnoliopsida; order Ericales; family Ericaceae; genus Rhododendron; species Rhododendron kiyosumense. Next base: position 297,643 of record BPLS01029614.1, on the reverse strand, counting down.
TGAGCACGGCAGTGGTGACCCGGTGGTGCTCGGCGGTGCTGATGAGGTCCGTGGGTGGTGGTGGTGGTGAGTTACGGTGGTGGTCAAGGGCGGAACCAGAAATCTATTCCGCGTTGGGCTAATCAAAATTTATATATATGAACTAAAAAGAGGCAAATTCATACATAAATATTTAAACGTTCAAAAATAAACATAAAAAAAGTACAAAAAAGTTTGAAGAGCAATTAAAGAGTTTTTTCTTTCTTTTTATTTTGTTGTTCCATTAGGCATGCATGTACGGCAGAGTAGCAAGAAGGGAATATTAGCTATTATAGTTACCTAAAACCGAGAAAACCCACTTGTAGGTAAAATACATTTCACTACAATACTTCGATATATATACCGAACAACTGTTCATTAGCAACCCCTTTTATATTATATATTTCACTTGTCTCTCCTGATTTCTTTTATATTATTAAAACGTCTCAAAAAAATTAAGTGCGACACTTTGTAATCTGTTTGAACCGGTAGAAAATTTTTATTTTTCTAATCATATTATTCTAAAGAGTCATAATTAATTTTTATCTTTAGAACTCGTATAATTAAATATCTTCTCTTTATTTGGGAATCTGTAAAGCAGATATTTGATTATGCGAACCCTAGAGACGAAAATTAATTATAACCCTTTAGAATAAAATGATAAAAAAATAAGATCTCCCCCACGGTTCAAACTGATTAAAAATTAGAGTATTTAATTTTGTAATCATATTTTTAATATATATAAATAGTCTAAAAAAATTAAGTTCTTCAATTTTCAATTCGTTTGAACTGGTGCGAAAATCTTATTTTTCTGATTATATTATTCTAAAGGGTTATAGTTAATATATGCCTCTAGGGCTCTCATAATCAAGTATCTGCTCTATTGGATCCCAAATAAAAAGCAAATATTTGATTATCTGAGAGAAAAATTAATTATGATCCTTCAAGATAAAATGATTAGAAAAATAATATATTCGCGTTGATTCAAACAGATGGTGGGTTGGGCTGGACTGAATGGAAAGATGGTGGGTTGGGCTAAACTCATTTTGACCGAAAATTTACATATATATATATATATATATATTTTTTTTTTATGTTTTTTGGAGCTCACCTGGGCTTGAGCCTAAGGCAGCCCTTGAATACTTCCGCCATTGGTGGTGGTGGTTTTGGTTGTGAGGAGGTGGTGGGCTCGGTGATCGGTGGTGCAAGGTGGTGGTGAGCGGTGATGAGGAGGTGGTGGTTCGGCAACTCGGTTCAAAACCAGAGGTGTTCTCAGTTCTATCTTCCTCCGAGGGCGGGAGTATTGTTCGGGAGAAACATATCCATGGCTGTCGACGGAGTGGCGGATAAGATCGAGTACATGAGCGGCGTGGCTGAAGTGCTCGCTGACAAGACGGTCGAGGTCGTGGCGGCGGCCGCCCCAGTGGTTAGCGAGGTGGCGGTGGCCGCTGCGGATTCGGCTTTCCCCATGGCGGCGTTGCAATACTTCATCGATAATGTTCTTTCTTTCACTGGATTCAATTGGTATGGAGCTGTTTATCTTTACTTGTGGCGTTGATAAAGAAGGACAATTTTGTCTGGTCAAAAAGTGAAGTTGGACCCGAGGCTTTAACAAAAAGAATAGACTAGACTAGAGGTGTTTTAAAAATATGAGGTGGACTGGGCATGTTATAAAACCCTACAATGGACCTTACAACAATTCTTTATTTTGGTAATGCAAGCTGCAGGGTGTCTCGGGTCAGTTTACACACATCTCATATTAATTCTTATAACCCATCTCACTACATTTCTCTCACTAACACATTAGGGTGAGGTGACTCCAAGAGTTAAATTGTAAGGAGCATCGAACTTAACAACTTAAGAGGATTAGTATTTTTTATTTTGATCGGCTAGGAGGATTAATATTTAAGTTACCCCAATAAAAAGAAATAGATTCTTATTTTATTGAAAGCCAGTTTTGAGGCTTGCAAAAGGAAAAAAATACTAGCATTTTTATTATTTCTTTGATAAAAAAAAAATCAAAGAAACAAATTTAAGTTGGTGGAATATCGGCTTCGATTCATAAACGGATTCAGATAAATCTAAACTACTATTGTTAAGTTTCTGATTCTTTATTCATATTATTAGATCAAATTTCGGTACCTGGATTCAGATTTTCTCAGATAAAATCCGAATTGTTGTGAGGTTGCATCCCGCAACGAATGTGGTTGGGGAGCACCTGGGGCCCCACATCCTGGTGCGCACCAAGTTAGCTAATTTCTTTGGGCAGAACCATGTGTTGATGAACGCCAAAGTAAATTCGATCACATTCCCACAAATTTGCACTAAATTTGTAGTATCATGAAATCTTCAGTATCAGATACATTTTTTTTTTTTTTTTTGAGTAAGGGCAAGAGGCTAACTTCAACTATCAACTCACCTAGGTAATTGTTGACTAGGAAGAGGTAGAGTGAACCCTTTAAACACACACAAACCCAAACTCCCGATGTGGAAGCCAGCCCAACTGACGCACGCCCAGGAGCCTCGCCGCAGCCCAAATGAGAAGTAAAATATACTTTTTCCAGATTAACTACTAAATATTATTAATACAAACTGTTGAAGTTTAATAAATCAACGCCCAAGGTCTTGAGAAACATAAAATTGTTTTGCCGTCGTAAGTCTTGAAATCAGACATTCCACAGTAGAATCATAATCGTAAGGAGCAGGGATCCAAGGTAGAGGGTACAAATGCTCACAATACTTGCAATCGTGATGATGGCTGAGTTGGTACAATTTTGTGCTCGGCTGATGTGCAGAAACATTTCTTGGAACGATATTTCCTGGTGTTTTATATTCATAGGCTGATTGGGAGCTCATCTCTTCTTGTTCCTGCTTGCATATAACGTGGACTCCAACCTCCTTTAATTTACCTCCGGACACTAAAATATTGACTTCATCTCCGCCTTCCAAATGATTTCCAAACTTCCAATAACTTAACAACGTCATATCTTCACCATCTTTTGCAATTCCAAACACATATGGGCGATGGCACCATACCAAGCCCTTCGTCCTATTACTTATGACAGTATGTGGTTCATATTCTTGTGGATTAGAGTGCTCAAAAATTGAACACACGTTCAAGCCTCGGATCCTCAAATTAAGATATGAAGGAACAGTAAAATCAATTGAGGATCCTAGATTCTTAAAACTGAAGCAGGGTGGAACTTTGCTACCAGGAATATAAGCGTAGATCATATATGGCTCATAACATACCTGTGTCACGAAAAGAAAATCTAAGCATCTTAGAGAGAGAGAGAGAGAGAGAGAGAGAGGGGAAACCCCATTTGTTGCACTCCAAACCATGACGTTAGCTTTATAGTTACGTTTTCCATGAATTGCAAGTTCGACAAGCCCAAATTGTTAACAATCTCAGCTTCAACGTTTTCTATGGATTCTAATTTGAATAAGCTCAAAGTCTCTGGATGGTTGCATGTGTTCGCATGACAAGTGGTTGTTGGACAGTGCGAGATTTGAAACGTTACTTCCCCTGGCAATCTATTAGCTCCACGACGCAAATAACATAGTTGCAGGACCCCATCAACTTTGCGCAGCCTTGGGCAATGATTTATATGTAAGCACTCGAGGTTCGGAAGACCTCTGATAAAATTAGGGAGGCCATGAAAGCGATTAAACGACAGATCTAATTTCATCAGCAAGCATAGGTTTCTAAGGTCTCCAGGGAAATCATCCTCTGAAAGACTACAATTCGCTAGACTTAATTCTACCAAGGACCATGGTAAAGAAAGCCATGAAATCTTCGGACTTTTTCTTGGATCCAACAGCCAAGGCCAGATGAAAGATTGCACTGCGTTCACCTGCCCATTGGTAGGGAGAGATTGATTCAAAGCAATTCCATCTACCTTGAGCACAGTTAGAGACTCTATATTTCCCATGTTTGTTGGCAATCCATCGAGATTTGAGCAACCGGAGATGACAAGCGTTTCCAAATGTTTTAACATACAAATGCTTCTTGGAAGATTCCTCAAATTTTTGCAGTCTTCCAAATTTAAGAAAACAAGTCGCTCAAGGTGTCCAATGGATTCATGAACCTCAACCAACATGTACAATTGTTAAGCGCCAGCCTTTCAAGAATGGGGAGTTCTGTAAAGTTGGGAGTTTTCGCAAGGTTATATGAATGACTTAGATTGAGGATTTTTACCAACCATAGAAACTGCAAAAGAAAGGGGAAAAAAATGGGTATCATAGCCTTCAGTTCACTTTTCGAAGAAATTTTGAAGGAAGAAAAATGTAGTAACATACCTTGGTTCCTTCCCATACATTTTTTAAGCGGCTGTATTGCATGTCAAGAGCAACCAAGCTCTCCAAAGGGAAATCACCAAATATGGACTCAAGTGGAATCTCTGCCAGCACAACCATCTTAATCCTTTGGGAAACTTTTTATAGGACCCACTAATATGTACACCATTGAGCTGCAGAACTTTTAGTTTGTTCATCCTTGCAAATGCATCAGCTTCCAAAGCAACTCGATTTGAATTTTCTGAATCTGTGGGCTCGAGGTTAGAGAAGAAGATACTGAAACCATATCTTTTAAGGGAACCACTCAAATTTGGCAATAATGGCTTCCCAAGGTACTCTTCATAGTGACGTTTTCTATTATCACCAAAAACTGTACACGCATATCCTTCCTCTTTGAAAAGATACATATCGAGTTTGAGGCCTTCTATTTCGTTTGTGCCCTAACATAAGAATGAGAAAAAAGAAAAAGAAAAAGGAAAGGGAGCATAGGCCACCGGAACAATATATGATTAGTAAATAGAATCCTACCCAAATTTATACAAAAACACATAAAGGGCAAAGTATAATTCTTACAGTGTTTTCTTTCAAAACATTAAATGCGTCCTTATGATTCCAGAGGATGCTACGTTTGCTTGGCTCGTTTGGTGACTCTTGGCGAACAATTTCTCTTCCCATTTGTTGAAGCAAATGATGCATTACCAGCTTATTACTTTCATCAATTGATATTAGACATCTGTCCACGAGGTTTTGAATCCCAACTAATGTATAAAATTCACAGCTATCTAAGATTGTAACTGTAGAATCCTTATCCATTCCGACAAAAAAACAGGCAAGATGGAGGAATAGACGTTTGTCGTGGTCATCTTGTAAAGAGTCATAGCTTATTCGGAGTTTTTCAAGGATTTGACCGTTAGGAATCACTTTCAATTTTCTAATTGACTTTTCCATACGTTTAAGCATTTCCCTGACAGAGAAGAACCAAGAACTTCAATTGCTAATGGAAGCCCTCCACAGTAGCTTACTACCCTTTTTGAGACCTCTCCATAGCCATTGTTAGGAGAACATTTCCAAAGGCATGCCAACTAAAGAGCTCCAAGGATTCCTCGTTACTTAGATTTTCAACCCTATGCAACTTATAGAACTCAAAAGCCACTAGTAACTGCTCATGCCTAGTGGTTATGATGATTTTACTTCCTGAAAAAAGCCAATGTTGCATTCCAAGTAGTGCATCTAATTGTTCACGTTTATCCACATCATCAATAACTACAAAAACTTTTTTGCAAATTATGGCATCTTTAATCATAGCAGTTCCTTCAGAAATACTATTTAGTTTTACTTTCCTTGTCTTCAAAATGTTTGAAACAAACTTTTGTAAACGAAGTAAACCATCTTGTTGTCGTGAAGTTTCTCTTACATTCTCAAGAAAACTGCTACCTTCGAATCTCGAGAAGTTCAAATCATACAGAAGTTTTGCAGCGGTTGTCTTGCCTATTCCACCACAAATTGCAACTATGCCAACATTACTTGGCCCACCTTCTAGCCAAAGCTGAATGTTTTTGACCCGTGAATGTATTCCAACCAAGTGGGGCGCAATGTTCAAGGTTGTGCATCTTAAGAGAGAGTGAGAGCACCTGAAGGGGAAACATCCTTTGTTGCATGCTAGGCCATGATTTTAGCTTTACAGTTAGGTTTCCCTGGATTGCAAGTTCGACATGCCCAAATTGTTAACAATCTCAACTTCTACTTTTTCTATGGATTCTAATTTGAATGTACGTGGTCAAAGTCTCTAGATGGTGGCATGCGTCCAAATGACAAGTGGTTGTTGGATGGTACGAGATTTCAAACGTTACTTCCTCAAGCGATGTATTAGCTCCAATAAACAAATATAGTCGCGGGATCCCATCAAGTTTGCGAAGCCTTGGGCAAAAATTTATCCATAACCAATCAAGCTTAGTAAGACCTCTGATGAAATCTAGGAGTCTATGAATTTAAATTGATTATGCGACAGATCTAGTTTTTTCAATGAGAAAAGTTTGCTAAGGTCTCTGAGGGAAATCATCCTCTGAAAGATTACATTTCCTAAGGCTTAATTCTACCAAGGACTGTGGTAAAGAAGACCATGAAATCTATGGACTTTCTCTTGCCTTCAACTACCAAGGCCAGATGAAAGATTGCACTATGTTCACTAGCCCATTGGTAGGGAGAGATTGATTTAAAGCAATTCCATCTACCTTGAGCACAGTTAAAGACTCCATATTTTCTGTTAGGATCGACACACACGCACACGATTTACGAGTATAAACAGTAAAGAATAAACACAGAGATATACGTGGTTCCCCAAAACCGGGTACGTCTACGGGAGCGAGAGCGGCTGCTGTTCTTTATTATCACAGTAATGAATTAGGGTTTACAACATAGAGTATTTATACCGACTCTATTCTAACCCTAATCTGGTATTTGGTCTGTATCCTAAAAATACCCCTGTACGTACCGTACCGTACCGCGTTGCCCCCCGCACCCCCCAATTACGGATCCATGAGCCACAATTCTAACATTTTCCATGTTTGTCGGCAATCCATTTAGATTTGAGCAACTGGAGATGACAAGCGTTTCCAAATGTTTTAGCATACAAATGCTTCTCAGAAGATTTCTCAAATTTTCGCAGTCTTCCAGATTTAACAAAACAAGTCTTTCAAGGCATCCAATGGATTCATGAGCCTTAACCAAATTTGTACAATTTTTAAGCACGGGCCTTTCCAGATTGGGGAGTTTTGAAAAGTCAGGGGTTTTGGCAAGGTTACAATTTTTAAGTACGAGCCTTGAAGTTCACTTTGTAAGGAAATTTGAAAGGAAGAGAAAGGTAGTAACATACCTTGGTTCCTTTCCATACACTTTTTAAGCGGCTATGTTGCATGTCAAGAGCAACCAAGCTCTCCAAAGGGAAATCACCAGGTATGGACTTAAGTGGGAATCCACGTCAGCACAACCATCTTAATTTTTTGGGAAATTTTTTATAGGGCCTACCAATAAGGACATGATTGAGTTGTAGAAGTTTTTAGTTTGTTCATCCTTGCAAATGCATCAGCTTCAAAAGCCTCCGGAATTAAATTTTCAGGATCTGTGGGTTCGAGTTGAGAGGAGAAGATACTGAAACCATATCTTGTAAGAGAACCACCAAAATTGACAATAAGGGTTTCCCAAGGATCTCTTTATAGCGACGTTTTCTATTGTCACCAGAAACCGTACAAACATATGCTTCCTCTTTCAACAGACACATATCGAGTCTGAGGCCTTCTATTTCACTTGTGCCCTAACATAAGAATGTGAAAAAAGGGGAAAGGGAGCATAGGCAATAGAGGAACAATGATTAGTGAATAGCATTCCTACACAAATTCATACATAAAGAGCAAAGTATAATTCTTATAGTGTTTTCTCTCAAAACATTAAATGCGTCCTTGTAATTCCAGGCATATATAATTCTGCTATTCTTGTATTACTGTGGAATTTAGTACAGTATAATTACTATAATATTTGTAGGTGATTGTAGTGGGAGATTGATGACAAAATTCTTCGAAATATTGTTCAAGTGAACCATAATGTTGATAGATAGATTAAATTATGACATTTATTCTTAGCCAATTCTTTTTCATGTCCATCTTCCCTTACGTTAAGATGTTAGTCCTTTTCTTTTTCTCTTTCTTTTTGGTTGATTGATGAACCGTGACTTTAAATTAATTTAAAACACTATAGTTTCAGTAGAGTGGAAATGTCATGAATTCTGCCCAAACCCATTTAAACTTAATTTTTGCTCTCATGATCTGCGGCCATTCTATTTGCATTGATTTTGTAAATTAATTTCAACTAGGTTTTGGCACAAGAAGTCTCGAGGATAAATTTCTAATTGCCTTGATTATGACCCTTAACTGAAAATTTTGAAGTTTTATTAGTCTACGATTTGTGCTTCATTATACACACACATCGTTTTGGGATGCTGCAAGTAGTTATGTGAGGTCAAGCTGGGTAAACGTTGTGATGTAGTTGTCCTTTCTGGTATATCTAAGTGCGGTATAATTTGGAAATCAGTGAAGTACAATGTTTAGCTATGATCTGATAGTATGTAGTATTATGACATAATGGTATATTTTGGTATCATTGGACGTAGTTTTGGTTGAGTGAATGTTGTCCAAATCGAAATAACTGTCACATACATTTAAGATACGCGAAAAACTTGCAAATCAGTGTATTAAAGTGTTTAGCTATGATCTGATAGTATGTAGTATTATGATATAATGGTATATTTTGGCATCATTGGACGTAGTTTTGGATGAGTGAATGTTGCCCAAATCGAAATAACTGTCACATACATTTAACATACGCTAAAAACTTGCAAACCCATTGTGATCGTTAAAAACTTGAGTCCCATGTGACATCTGCTGCTCCAGGAGCACAAAATATGCCATGTGATGGGTCCAATGCTTCTCTCATCTTGTTCAAGCTGTGTCTGTGTCCAATAGGTGTTCGACAATGCTACAAAATAAAATGAGTCATATATGCTTCTGAGGACATGATCGTTGAGGTGATTTGTTAACCATTTATACCGAATGTACTCATTTTATGGTGCAACGTAGGGGCATATTTGGTGATTTGATAATAGGTTCTTCACTTTTTTCGAATTGAATACTGAATTTGTCCACCCTATCGATGATCCTCTATTAGATTATCTGATCTTTCTCTATTATTTCGTTGTTGAAATTTACATTTGGTTTGGTTTAGTGAATTGTAGATTCCGCTGTATTAAGTTTGTTTTCCCACATTTAAAGTGTCATTCGGCAACCTTTTCAGTTATCCACATTAATTTGTGGAAAGAAATTTGATTAATATTTTTCTAACTCACACTCTCCTACCTGGGCCAAAACAAGAAAGATCTAGAGTGTGAGACGGATAAGTTAAGGGTAGTCCTATGGTATACACCCCTTATTATGGGGTGTACCATACGCACTATGATTTTAAACCCTTGGATTTAAACGTGAATAATCTAGACCACCCATTTATTAAATCAATTAATAAAATGAAAAAATGGCTTAGCAGGTCATAGGTGATCTCTCTTCCTTGACTGTCCCTCCCTCTCCCTCATTTGTAAAATTTTGCAAATTATATAACATAATCATAATTGTTATGACAATACAAAAAATTGGTATTTTCTTACCACAATGTGTCGTACCAAAAGAACATTTAGAATTGTGCATTCAATATACTTGATATAAAACTAATTTCTTTGTTGTAACTGACTGTACGGTTGACTTGCAACCGCGGCATAATAATGACGATCAAAACTATTGATTTCGTTATATTTATTGACTAAATAATCCATGTAATTTTTTGGCTCGATAGGGTTTAGAAAGCTCTTTTATCGGCACCCGAATTCAATAGTAAAAAGATTTTTTTTGTCTGATTAAGGGTCTAATAATAAGCGATCAACTTTATTCTTGGTACATGTGATCTATTCATACTATGTAAAAGATAGACGGTTCCAATTAATCAGAAAAAAAAATGCCTTACATGGGGCTCGGGTGGTGCATTGCTAGACGTTAATGTATCTGAATACATTAAATATTTTTTGATTACACAGTTGTCGATATGTAATTTTGGTGACAATGCTGAATATCGTATGACTTGATATTCTAACAGTTATGATCGATCATTCTAAAAATATACTCGCTAATGACGTTTAGTTATGGTATGGTATTTTGCCGATTATAACTATCGTTAACTGAACATTCCGATTGAATTTTTTTTATACGATACATTGTGGATATGAAAACGTCAATTTATGGTATTGTCATAACAAATTTGGTTATATTACTGAATTTGTGGTATCATATTTTACTAATTATAATTATCGTTAATTGAACATTTCGATTGCATTTTTTTATACGACACGTTGTGGGTATGAAAATGTCAATTTATTGTGTTGTCATAACAAATTTGGTTATATTACTGAATTTGTGGTTTGGTATTTTGCTGATTATAACTATCGTTAACTGAACATTCCGAATGAAATTTTTTTATACGACACATTGTGGGTATGAAGACGTCAATTTTTGGTGTTTTCATAACAAATTTGGTTATATTACTGAATTTGTGGTATTTTGGTATTGTTATGAAATATTTTAATCAATTTCCTTTGCTATGCTATGACAGTTGTGAGTATGAAAATGCCAAATTATGGTATTGTCATAACAATTATGGTTTGTTATATAATTTGTAGTATTTAAATATGTTTTCTTTTGATACGACACGTTGTGGTAAGAACATGACAATTTTAGATGATGTCATAACAAATTTGGTTATTTTACTAAATTTGTGGTATTTTACACATATATTTTGTTTGGGTACAACAATTGTTGATTTTGGTACGACATATTTTGATTTTGTTACGGATTATCATATGTGTCAAAGAATTTTTTGTACGACTCATTGTGGCAAGATAATGCCAATTTATGGTGTTGTCATAACATTTGTAAGTAGCATTATTTAATTTATGATATTGTACACATATATTTGGTTGGGGTATAAGTATTATGGTTTCTGGTACGAATAATTATGGTTACATAATAATAATATTTTTGAACTATGGGTAACCTGCTAATGACCTGTTCAACAGGTAAATTTTAAAGTAGAAGTCGTAACTACCATCAAAATTATGCATTAGAAAATCAAAAATCGTCATAATGAAAATCACAAATTGTCATAACTTAGACATACGGTATACCCTGTATACCATAGCTTCCTCCATAAGTTAAACCATTTTTACACATTAATTCTTAGACCTGATGCAACTTATAGCATCTTGAGAGAGAGAGAGAGAGAGAGAGAGAGAGAGAGAGAGAGAGAGAGAGATTCTGGAAGCATGTATACTGACTGGGATATATATCCTTCCTCCTCAGAAAATTAAGGATGTCAATGCAAAAAAGGTTTCATCCTAAACTTTGTATTTCAAATTTCATCTAGGAAAGTTTAAAAAATCATTGATTTCTTAGGCTTTTTACTCGCCTAGAATTGCATCCTGGAAATCATCTGTTGCATATTGGTGTTCGGTAACTTTGCCGTTGACTTGTTCGACTCAAGCATTCACTTGCTTATCTCACAGCCTGCGGACTGGGATGATAGAGAATATATTGACGAGACAAATGATGCCAAACCTGCAATATCATCTTATATCTCTTACAAGGAAAATTGTATTTTGACATATTTATGTATTTCTGTTACTTGAGATCACAGGGATACGATTCAATCCCAGCAGAAATTCCTGACCCAAAATCTAAGAAGGTTAGTTATTTCTTGTGAGGTGATATACTTTCTAGCCGGTTGATATATGGGAGTACTGCTGCAAATTCATTTTAGTGTGAATTTACATCCAAAGGAAGCCGCTTCAATTTCCAAGACTTCATTTTTATTAAAGCTCTTTCTCCCCTATTAGCTTAGATAGGGATACATGCAAATACCAGTTGTTTCTGGGTTGATTTATGTCTCCACTCAAACTTCCATAGACAGTATGGAGAGTTGCCTTTTTGTTTTGCTTTAAAAGATAACAGGAAAGAAAACGTTAGAAACTTGGCTGTTTTACGTACCCAATTCCCTAACTTGGCATTGTTTATGTGGTTAATTTCTTTTATCACCTCCCAAGTAGACTCTCTGACAGTTTTTCTGTGTTCTTGGGTATGTCAAAAAACACAACACAGGTCAGCGGAGGAGGGCATGGTTATTCGAGACCAAATGACATGAATAGTACTTATGTGAATCAAGCACTCTTATATGGGTACTCTATATACGCTTCAATTTCCCAGTTTTATGCTTAGTCATATCAATTCAGTTATGGTACCCATACAAGAGTGCAGTTACCCTTTGGAATTTGGAGAAAAAAGAGGCATTTGGTTGGTCCTTCCACCATATGAAGAAGCTGAGGATTGTTCACTTTTCATCTCAGTGAAAGCAGATGTGATTCACGTGAATGCTTTCTCTGACTGGGACTCAACAGTATGGCACAACCTGGTTTTGTACATCAATAGATACTGTTGGATCATGAGAATATGCCTGATGTTTAAGTTCCTCAGTATACCAAAATGCAGGATCATCCTTTTTTCTTGTTTGAATTTTGAGATTAATAGCTGGATGAATGCACTCACTCTCACATCCACGGATGTGGGATGAAATTTCCATCTGTCCGTCGCCATTGTTTCTCTTGGTATATATAGCTCTACCCTTTGGCTTGCTTTATACATACCAATGTGATATCTCCTCTGTTTCACACTGCAGCGTCTCTTGCTATAGAGCACCTAACAGCAGGGCGGATCTGTAGATATTGGGGTCAAAACTATAGCCTATCTCAGTGCAAGATTGTGTCACCGACCAAAGATTGCCCACCATAATGTTGAATAGGACCCACCAACTTTTCTCCCGCCTAAGTGACCAAGTGATTTCCACCCTCCCATTTCGTGCTTCCCATTGGTTAATGACAGCATGTGGAATCGCCTAGTGGTGTCATCATTGCCCACAATAACTGTCCTGGGATAGTTTGTCTTCAGATTTTGTGGAGTTTTCCCTTCTGTGCTTAGAAGTTCTCTTTTTCCCTTGTGCTTAGAAGTTCTTTTTCCCTTGAGCTGCAAAAGTTTTAGTTTGTGCATCCTTGCAAATGCAACACATTCCAAAGCCACTGGATTTGAATTTTCTGGATATGTGGGTTCAAGGTTAGAGAAGATACTTAAACCGTATCTTTTAGGCGAACCACGCAAGTTTGACAATAAGGGCTTCTCAATGAACTCTTCATAGTGAAGTTTTCTATTGTCCCCAAAAACCGTACAAGCATATGCTTCTTCTTCCAACGAACACATATCAAGTTAGAGACCTTCTATTTTGCTTGTGGCCTAACATAAGAATGAGAAGAAAAAAGAGAGGGAAAGGGAGCATACGCAGCATGAATAATGATTAGTGAATAGCATCCCTACACAAATTCATACAAAAACCGGATCAAAATAAAAAATAAAAAATTCATACAAAAACACATAAAGAGCAAAGGATAATTCTTACAATGTTTTCTCTCAAAACATTAAATGCGTCGTTATGATTCCAAAGGATGCTACATTTGCTTGGCTCCTTTGGTGACTCTTGACGAACAATTTGTCTTCCCATTTGTTGAAGCAAATGATGCATTACTAGTGTATTACTTTCATCAACTGATATTGGACATCTGTCCACAAGGTTTTGAATCCCAACCACTGTGTAAAGTTCACATCCGTCTAAGATAGTAACTGTAGAATCCTTATCGCTTCCAACAAAAAAACAAGCAAGATTGAGGAATACATGTTTGTCATGGTCATCTTGTAAAGAGTCATAGTTTATTCGGAGTTTTTCAACGATATCATTGTCGGGAATCTCTTTCAATTTTTTCAATTGACTTTTCCATATGTTTAAGCATTAAAGAGAAGAACCTAGAACTTTAATTGCTAATGGAAGCCCTCCACAGTAGCTTACCACACTTTTCGAGACCTCTCCATACCCATTATTGGGACAAGATTTTACAAAGGCATGCGAGCTAAAGAGCTCCAAGGATTTCTCGTCACTTAGTTTTTCAAGTCTATGCACCTTAAAAAATTCATAGGCCCCTAGCATCCGCTCATGCCTGGTGGTTGTGATGATTTTACTTCTTGGAAAAGGCCAACCTCGTACTCCAAGTAGTGCATCTATTGGTCAAGTTTATCCACATTATGAAGAACTACAAAAACTTTTTTGCAATATATGGCATCTTTTATCATAGCAGTTCCTTCAGTAACATTGTTTAGTTTTACTTTCCTTGTCTTCAAAATGTCTAAAAGAACCTGTCTTGGTAAACGAAGCAAACCATCTTCTTGTTGTGAAATTTCTCTTACATTCTCAAGAAAAGTGTTACCTTTGAATCTCGAGAAGTTCAAATCATATAGAAATCGTGCAGTGGTTGTCTTGCCTATTCCACCCATTCCATAAATTGCAACTATGCCAACATTAATTGGCCCATCTTCTAACCAAAGCTGAATATTTTTGACCTGTGACTATATTCCAACCAAGTTGGGGGCAATGTTCAAGGTCATGTGACTTAGCTTCTCTCCAACCACTTCTATAATTTTCTTGATAAACCTTGCCTCGTGTCTGAAAATTGCGACGAAGATGGGACATTAAACACAATAAGAATTCATGATTGAATAGCTCAAACCAAGAATTAAACATTTCAAAGCAATAACTATAAAAAATTAGCACGTTATTGGCACTACTACCATAATTGGATGAGTATGAGCTGAAAAGCGACCAAGTACGAGAAAATTACCCATCAACTTGATTTTGTAAATTCATCCTGGCCAAATTTGAAACTTCTCTAAGCGCAGCCCTCCATGTTGTCAGCTTATCCTTCAATTTTTCTTTCTCTAGTTCACCTGTTTCTGATTTGAGCTTCTCTAGATCTTCATGCCTTGTAAATGCTTCTTCAAAACTGCCGATTTGCTTCCTCACTTCAGATGGATCCACATCATAGAAGACAGGTAGAACTACGTGTCCAAGAGTCTTGCATACGAGGATCATCACAAGCTCACGAGGATCATCACAAGCTCTTCGAGGCACCAAGTTGACAAGGCATAGTTCTTTGAGAAGACAATTATCAAAATCCTTGATGTCTCTCGAACCGCTTTCTCAAGTTCAGACTTGATATCTTCTTGTTTTTCTAATCCATCATCATCTCTGAAGGTGTGAAATTTGGCTTGGTCCAAAGCTGTGTAGAGGTGATCGGTGAAAGTCTTGCGAGTGTCCTCGCCCCTGAAGCTCAAGAACACATGATAACTACATGAAGAAGCCGAAGAAGAGGCTTCTTGGGATTTCATAGCAGACATTGAAGAAAGACCATGAAATAATCAAGCACCAAGAGAGCACTGCTATCTGTCAAGACTCTAGACGCAATTCAATTTGTATTTAAGAAGAGATGCCAAATTAGCCAATGAGAGTCAACTGAAATTTAAAGATTTAGTTATGGTTTAATTTCTCCGTGAGGCTAGAAGCAACTAAACACAAATGGAACCAGTAATTCCGTATGTTCTTAACGGGTATTAATTATCAAAACACGTCCTAAGCCATCATTTTCCCTTGCATTCTATTGGGACATTCGGCACTCGTCATTAGTATTAAATTTGTTATCCTTGGAACATTATGAATCCTGGGGAAAAGAACTCAAGAAATCTCTGAGGGAACCTGCAACATCAAGGAAAATCTGGTCCAACTCTGTACAAGATGCTTGATTTTTCGGCCAACAACAACAAAAAAACCCTTCATTTTTCAGCCACAAAAACAAAACAGATGCATACAACGTTGAAGCAGATAGCAAGTTAATCCCCCAATGTGATTTAAATTAGGCAGTCTATTTCCTTCCTTCCTTTTTTTTTTGCTTGACGATAGGATGTTAGAAGTTAGTTGTTAGTGATGAAAACGAGAGTTGAGCACCTCCTCCATGAGGACTCAAAAACAAAACCTCGCCCTTACGAGAGGCAGAGTAACGAACTAACCACACTAAGTGTGGTGTTCAGGCGTTCTATTTCACAAAAGTTAAATATGCCACAAACCCAAATTCCAAGCATGAAAGGTGAGTATCATTATTAGGAGTTTATTTATTAGTTTATCCATCATTCTCAATAAAAAAAAGAAGAAGAGGGATGATGGTACAGCAAAGGCTGTACAATAGCCGCCTACAGATCTCATTTGCACCTGTCTCAGGTCCTGCAAAGATGATTGGAGTTGCTCATTTTATTCAAAACATTTCGTTGCCTAAATTTTGAAGTAAAGTTGGATGATTCGTAATTGCCCTTACTGATAACGGATTGAGATGATTTTTTTTAGAGAGACCCTAAACAAAATGTTTTTAAAAAATGAGCGGCTCCAATCATCTTTGTGGGATCCAAGATGGGCGCAAAAGCTATCTGTACGCGGTTGCTGTACAACCTTTGCTGTTCTTGTAGCAGCTCTTATGATGAAAACTTCAAAAGTCAAAACAGCAGGACAAGTCAAAGACGATGACTCAAAAACGTGTGTAGAGGCTAGGATGGCCATCTTTTCAGTGGTGTCACTATAGGGCATATCTGTCACGACCTGATTTTTCGACGTAAATATAAATGATTTTCATAATAAAAACACTCATAGATATCCTTACGGTACCCAAAATATATCACCATATTCTCATTCCCAAGTAAGTACTTCCAAATCCATAAAGTTCCAAAATATTACAATATCGGCTCAACGGCCCCAAATTAGCAAAAGTATCCAATTTCGAAAGAGAATTAATTGATACAATATTCCAAGTCAAAAGAATTACAACTTTAGTTACGAATACATCTTTCACAAGAAATTTACAAAAGATGGATAAGTAACTCCTTGGTTAGCTTCCAAAAGTAGTGACCACACTCCAGGCACTCCAAACAATGCAATCTACGGTCCCGAATTAGTACCTGAAAATAATATAGACCTATTTAAATATTCATCCTCTTTATCCATGCCATGTAAGAATTCATCCTGCCCTTTTTTTCATGCTTATGTTTTCATCCTCTTCGTGTGTGAATTACCTTTCTTACCCTTTTCACTATGATACACATATATTATGTTATATTGCTTTCCTAATTTAATGGGATTAGATTGAATTGTTTTCCTAATTAGTAAGATTGAATTGGATTATATTCCTAATTCAATGAGATTTGGTTGAAGGAGTCCTCTACCATTATTTTCGGATCTTCCATATCCCAAAAGTCACGCCTTCCATGCTTTGCTAATTAAACTTCTTCTGTATATATCCAAGAAGGGGATGAAACCCCTCTCCCTTTTTTCGATGTTACCATCCCCCATTGGCCTCCACCCATTGACCTCCCCCACCCATCCCGTCAGCCTCTCATCGCCCACCCAGTCAGCCTCACACCGCCCATCCCGTCTCACACCGCCTACTCCATCGATCATCCAATCCCATTCTGTCTCTCGTCCTCTATCCCTCTCCATCATCATCACGTTGGTGATCCATAACCGGGCCCACTCTTGACCCACTCCTGGGCCATCGTCGTCAAATTGCAGCGGCTCTTCATCGCAGTGATTTGCCCAGACACTCCGTTGCCATTGTCATTCAACTTCACCTTTGCCAAAATCAATGGGTTCAGAAACAATGGCTTTGGGTTTTGTTTCTAGGTCTGTATATATATGCATCTGAAGCTATTTTAAAAAGATGTGTTTGCCTTTTCAATTGAACTAGGGTTTTCCTCATAAATCAGAATATACTGACGTATTTTGTCGTGGTTAATTTTGTTGTTAAATAAAAGTAGATTTCATGGTGTTTTTCATTGTTGTGTATTTCATCGTTCATAAATGTCTGATGAAGAAAGGGATAATAATTCCATGATTTTCGGTTAATTACCTAAGTATGTGTATATCCCTAATTTTGTCGGTGGTTGGGTTGTATTTACGATTTCATGGTTTGTTTATGCATTTCATGATTTATTAACCATGATTTTCATGGTTTGTATATTTTACTAACCATGAATTATCTTTATTCATGATTTTCATGGGTTATTAACCATGAATTATGGTTTGTGTATTTTATTCATGATTTTGATGGTTTATTAATCATGAATTATCTTTATTCATGATTTTCATGGTTTATTAACCATAAATTATCTATGAATGAAATCAGTTGAATTATATTCAAGTAAGTTTAGAATATAATATGACTGATTTACGAAAATTCACGAAATTAAGAATTTGAAAAATTCATAAAATTAAAGAGAATGAATGGTTTAGAATATATTCATTAAGGATTTGAAAAATTGAGAATTCAAAATTCTCTCATTCCTATCCCATTAATGATCCCATAATTTTAGGTAATTGTAATTGCTACAATCCCACTAATTAAGGAAACAAATATATACAAATATATGAATATTTTATTAAAGGGGTAAGATAGGTAATTTACCATCTAAAAGGATGAAAACATAACTGTTTAAAAAGTGCAGGATGAATTCTTACATAGGATGAGATTTGAGGATGAATTTTTAAGTCTCCCAATAATATAAGGCTTGAGCTACACTAGCCCAGTAGAAAAGTCTACACTAACTCTATATGCTAATGAGCGAGACAAACGAATGAATAATGGAAGATTAAGACAACGGAGGAAGCACAATCATTACGAACGAGTGTTCCAAAATCCCCAATCTTTCTTTTATTAAATCCATAAATCACACCCGTCCAATTCATGTCTCGACATGTCGTATCGTTTGTGTGTTTGAGCCGAAGCTCCTACCAGGCTAATTTTGGGACCCCGATATCCCCTGCCAAGTCACCCACCATTAAGGTCAGGCCTTGAGTAATTATCTTGAGCATTGGCTCCTGCCAGGCTAATTATGGGACCCTGAATATCCCCTGCCAGGTCACCCACCCGTCGATGGGCCCCAAATGTTCGCGCGTTGTTCATAAGTTCAAGTGTATCGTTCAACAAATTTCATATAAGAGGTCCACTCGTATCATTTGAAAAGAAATGAGTTCCCACGTTCGGACAAACCCAAATTGAACATTTTACTGTTTGTGATGTCATGAATGATTACCCCATGCTTTCATTATATATATACATAATAATCATTTAAACTCATGGCAAAAGAGCCCAAGGCTTGGAAAAAATAAAAGGCACGACACAGGAAAAAGTTGGTTTTTCACTGGTGGTCTACCGGTAGGATGTGGGAACCTACCGGTAGGAATCCAAAACAGAAGCAACAAATTTTTGGTCCACAAGAGTTCTACCGGTAGAAGAAAAATTGATACCGGTAGGGCAAGAAAAATTTATAGTCCTACCGGTAGGGAACAAGTCCTACCGGTACAAACACAAAACAGAGAGTTCACGTTATTACAGAAACAAAGTTCTACCGGTAGAGAAAGACGTCCTACCGGTAGGAATCCAGGAATTTGGCGATTTTTCATAAGTTATCAGATTTTGATCCAGACCAAACAATAACCACCACAAGCTCAAACAAAGTATGGAGGTACTCAAGTAGGACATAAGAGAACTCAAATAACATATAAAGAGAGGTAGAATTCCCTACCTCGAGTATCCAAATCGAAATCGAAAAGAATTGAGCGAACCCTAGCTTCCGGAGTCCCAAGCCAAGCAAAATACACCAAATCAAGCTTTGTCCAACGAAATACGAGTCCCAAAATGCGAGTAGAAAATAATTTGGGAGTTGCTTGTTGTGGGTTTTTGGTTTGGAGGTGAATTTTTGGTTGAGAGGGTGAGAGAGACCGAGAGAGAGCTGAGAGTTGAGAGATAAGAAAAATGAAAAAGAAAAAAAAGGTTTCACTGGTATATACACACGGCACACACATGCACAAATTGCATAAAAACCCATGACTTTCAACTTCTTTCACATGAGACCCCACATTCATAATTAAACCATTTTCGTCCCTTTATTTTCTTTTATTTTCTTTTATTACAATATTAAAATTAAATAGAAATTTACGGGTCTCTACAATATCACAGCTGTCCGAGAGTGTTTTCAATGGTCCAGATTCAAATGAAATTTTTTTGGGCAATAAAGGTTCATTAGAATCTAGACCGTCGAAAACACTCACGGACGGCTAAGATTTGCCCTGCAGGGATCTGCCCTGTAAGATCCTTGGGTCTGTCGGTACAGCCTACAAGGTGGTAATCCTCCGGGCCTGATTTTCTTTGTCCCAAATAACTCATGTGCCTAATAAATTTTCTTAGTCCCAAATAACTCATGTGCCTATGTGACGAGAAATTTTTCAGCCATTGGATTATATTATTTTATTATGTTTTAAATTTTACGGTTAGAAAATCTCTTAGCACAAAAGCACATGAGTTTTCAGCACAAAAAATCCTGCCTCTAATTGTTCGCTTATCGTAGCTTCATTGAAATTTGCCACAGTGGGAGCCACATACTTATATCCCTTTGGCTGGCTTCTTGGGTGAGAAATTAAAAGAACGGCGTGTGGCTCTAAAAAGTGTGTTTTTTTTACCATCTCATTTAGATAGACTTTCCAGTTTTTCCTCTAACCAAATCTCACCAATTTTGGCGAGAAATATAGCTCCCACACGGATTGTTGCTTCCCACCCTCTCTCACCTTTTTAACATCCGGGAGGGAAAGTTCTTCCTCTCCATTTCTTTTCTTTTCTCCTCCTAAACACCCCAACCCACACAATAACGTATCCCAATTTGTGAAGAAGGTCATGGAGCACCACGTCAGCAAGTAAGTAGTTGCTTTACCAAATTTGGAAATATTCTGCATAGGGAGGTAGCTGTTGGCCTGGGTAGTGTCTTCAATATGCCATTATTCCCAATTTCCACGTATGTCAAGATTGAAACATTATTGACTGGTTGGTTCATTCGGTTTTCCTAGAGTTTAGTATAATTACTAGTAGTCCAGGCTGCAGAGTCCATCTCACAGCATTTACCCTCGCCTACACATTAGGGTGAGGTGCCTCAAAAAGTTTGATTGCGAAGAGAATTGAACTTGACACCTTAAGAGGACTAATATTTTTTATTTTGATCGGCTAGGAGGATTAATATTTAAGTTACCCCAATTAAAAGAAATAGTTTCTAATTTTATTGAAAGCAAGTTTTACGTCTTGCAAAAGGACAAAAAATTGGAGTACTAGTTTTCTATCTTTGTAAAAAAAAGAGACCAAATTAACAAACTATTTTAAGTTGGTGTGATATGGCTTTGATTTGTAAACGGGTCGGATTTGCATAAATCTGAACCAGTCTGTTAAATTTCGGATTCTTTATTTAGATTATCGGATCAAATTTCGTTAGCTGGATTCAGATTTTCTCGGATCAAACTTGATTTTGCATCCCACACCAAATGTGGCGGTGGAGGACCTGGGGCTCCACGTCACGGTGTGCACTGAAATTTTGCTAGAAATCTTGGCAGCAATCAAGTCAGCTAATTTGTTTTGGCAGAACCATGTTTTGGTGAACGCCAAAGTAAATTCAGTCACGAAACTTGTAGTATCATGAAATCTTAAGTATCATATACATTACACAAGAGCAAATGAGATGTGAAATATACTTTTTCCAGATTAACTACAAATTATCGATCGTTGATACAAGCTGTTAGAAGCTTAATAAATCAACGCCCAAGGTCTTGAGAAACATAAAATGAAATCCCCGCTCCCGCCATAAATAATGAAGCCCAACATTCCACTCTCCAAGCGTCATCATCAGGACTAGTGGTAGGGATCCAAGGTGGAGGGTACAGATGCTGACAATACTTGCAATCATGATGATGATGGCCGAGTTGGTACAATTTTGTTCCCGGCTGCTGTGCAGAAACATTTCTAGGAACGATATTTCCAAATTGATAGAGTTGATGGGAGCTCATCTCTTCTTGTTCCTCCTTGTACAGAAGGCGGACTCCAACCTCCTTTACTTGCACAAATTCATCTCCATACACTGAAATATTGACTTCATCACCGTCTTCCAAATGATTTTCAAACTTCCAATAACTTAGCCACATCGTATCTTCACCATCTTCTGCAGTTCCAATGACAAATGGACAATAGCTCCAAACCAAGCTCTTCGTCCTATTACTTATGACAATGTGTAGTAATTCAAGTGTTGAGTCACTAGAGTGCTGATAAATTGAACATAGGTTCAAGCCTTGGATCCTCGAATTAAGATATGAAGGCACAATAAAATCAATTGAGGATCCTAGATTCTTAAAATTGAACCAGGGTGGA
>BPLS01029614.1:235998-275135 GCA_019656275.1 Rhododendron kiyosumense | reverse complement strand
TATTTCAAAGCAATAAGTAACAAAAATGACCACGTTATTGGGACCAAGGATGGAGCTAGGGGAACTAGTGGTGGCGGCGGCCACTATACTATATTTAGAAAGTGCAATCATTGTATGGAAAAAAAAAAAATTTGACCCCTACTTATATAGACCCACCACGCTAAATTTTTTTCATTATTTTTTGCTATATACTAGGCCTAAATCCTCTATTTTTTTTTTCAAAAAAAGAGACCAAAAAAGAATTTCAAAACTAAATTCAATGGACCAAAGTAAAATAATATAAAGGATGAGGTCTAATTATAGAAAACAAAATCCACACTTAGTTTTTTTGCAAAGTTCTCTATAAGATAAGACAAAAAAGAAAGAAAGTAAAATCTAAAACAACTTAACCTAATGCATGTTGTGTTTGGATGATAGATATCTTAGAGGGGAATGCGAATGTGATTTCAGAACTTTAACGGCTATGTTTGTTTCCCATTTTAGTTTAGTTTAGTTTTGTTAGTGGGTGGAGAGAGAAATAGAGTAATGATTGGAGAGATGGGTAATAAGTAGAGAGCGATAGAGAGGGATGACAAAGTAATAATTAGAGAAATAGGGTAATAATTGGAGAAAGAAATAGGGTAATGATTGAAAAACAAAACTAAAATGGGAAACAAACACAGTCTATTTGTGAAGAGTAAAAATGGAAGAGATTAATGATCTCCCAATCCAGAAGGAATCTGATCCCTCCCATAACCATGGGAATCTTGAATTCCTTGCTTGATCAATATAAAATGGAAACATTTGACTTTTAGGATATTTCCAAAATAAATGATTCTTAGAGAAGATTACTTAATTAATCTCAGAATATATTTACTCCAGGTATTGAATTGCTAGAAATTTGATTCTTGCTAATCAAATTCCAATTCCTACAAAAGATTATAGGCATCCAAACCGAGCCTTAGGTATGCACTGTGCACAACTCAAATGTCGGCAATAGTGGTTGTGTGATATTCCTGTATTCAGGCACGACTCCAATGACGATAGTAAAGGTGTGCACTATTTCAGAGTTATGTCCCCTAAATAAAACAAAAAAAGGTCTGCAATTATCCTCTTGTTGATAAATTGATTTATCTTATATACTCTTCATGTTTCAAGGGCTACGACGGAGCGTGCATTTTCAGCTATTAAACTTGTGAAGACTAGATTGCGCAATAGGACGGAGATGATTTTCTGAAATTTCATGATTACATACATTAAGAAGGATATAGCTAAAACTTTCAGTGCTGATTCTATCATCAATGCTTTTTATGATATGAAAGAACGTCAGACACAATTCAAGATGCCTCACTTTAGTAGATAGATTAAACTAAAGTTAGTCTTTTTTTGTACTCTTTGTGCAAATGACTGACATTATTAACTATAGTTTTTATTATGTTATTTTAATTTTTTATAGAGTCGATCATTATTCATATTGTAGTGCATCTTTTCATTTTTTAATACACATTTCACCACTTTGCCACTATTAAGGTAAAATTCTGGCTCCGTCCCTGATTGGCTCTATTGTAATACTAGGATGCAAAGCTACACAAGTTATGCCTAGCTAAAGAAGTGAGCTACGAGAAAATTACCCATTGACTTGATTTTGTAAATTCATCCCGGCCACATCTGCAACTTCTCTAAGCGCAGCCCTCCATGTTCCTAGCTCTTCCTTCAATTTCTCTTTCGTCAGTTCGCTTGTTTCTGATTTGAGCTTCTCTTCATGCCTCGTAAATGCTTCTTCGAAACTGCCGATTTGCTTCCTCACTTCAGACGGATCCACATCATAGAAGACAGGCAGAACTATGTGTTCGGAAGCCCTGCGTTTGAGGATCATCACAAGCTCTTCGAGGCACCAAGTTGACGAGGCATAGTTCTTCGAGAAGACGATTATCGAAATCCTCGACTCTCGAATTGCTCTCTCGAGTTCAGACTTGATATCTTCTGCTTTTTCTATGCCATCATCGTCCCTAAAGGTGCGAAATCCAGCTTGGTCTAAAGTTGTGTAGAGGTGATCGGTGAAAGTCTTGCGAGTGTCCTCGCCCCTGAAGCTCAAGAACACATGATAACTACATGGAGAAGCCGAAGAAGAGGCTTCTTGGGATTTCATTGCGGACATTGAAAAAACCCCAAGAAAAAGACTACTAAAGGAGTCTTCTTAATTGGTCACTGAAAATCTGTTGGGAGGGCTCTGTTACTGCTACTTTTACACACCTCAGACTCAAGACATTAGAATTATACACATGGAGTATAAAGCAATACACATGGAGTTTAAAATAATATATCTATCATGTATACATATATGCGTCAATATACAGAGATATCTACATACAGATCCCGTTGGAGGTGTCGTGGACAGTGTACCGGCCAAGATCGAGGTCGCCGGAGCTTTCGATGATGAGATCGCGGGATTTAGATCGTCACTTCAAACCCAGAGAGTGAAATTGATCCTAATTGCTTAGAATCGAAGAAAGCCTCGAAGAGAAAAGACTCCAGAGAAGACCAAAGAGGAGACTTTGAAGAGGTAAAATGAAAGTGATAGAAGAAAAATGAATGGAATTATTTTTAGGCCTGTCCTCTCTGACCAAAGTGCATACCGATACTCTGGACTATCAATCAAGGAAGCATGATAATTTGCACATAAATTGATTTGGGTTTCTAGGCCTGCCCTCTCTGATGCCATTTGGCTTTGATTTGGGGGCATGGTTCTACAACAAAACGTCCATGTAGCTCCTCGGTTCTTGGAGGTTTAGGGGGGCCACTGTTTCAGTGGTACTCTGAGAGCAGTCACTTTGTGCATATATTGCCAAAGGTTAGGTCTGTCTCCAATCATCTCCCGCCTATACCCCCAATGATTGGGGACTAGATGGGTTATGTTATGTTATGTTGTTGTTGTTGTTATTCAAAAAAAGAAAAGAAAAGAAAAAGAAACCGCCCATGCCACGGGAAATTCCATTCGCACCCCTCGCATTCTTCAATATTCACACCAGCACTAGAACCACTGTCACCGTTACCTCTCAGTTGCTACCCTCTCCAGTGGCGGACTTAGGAATTTCGAGGACCTGTAATTATTGATAATCTACAAAAGTTTCGTAGTCAACTACAATTATACACTGAAGATTAAAAAAAACAAAAAACTTCAATTATACACCATCATGGAAAACAATTTTTAGGTGCTTCAAATTTTTTTAAACATATCTAGACATATTTGAGTATTTGCCACTGAATTTATCATAAAGATACAACAAAAGTCCTAATTTTGTTACCAAGGAAAAGATACCTATTTTATTTAGCATAGAAGGTTAAAAGAATTTGGCGAAACATGCGCGTTTGCAAAACGACGATTCCCAACAAGTAAAATTTATTTTTCTTGCATCCTAACTTAATAAAATGACTCAATCCTTTCCTACCGATGCAATTTCCGACACCTATATTTCTCCTAGTCAATCCAAACTGTTCATATAATAGGGCTCTTCGAATACAATGTCAAAGAAGGAATGTATGTTGATAAGATTTTATGAACCGATTCATTGAAAAATCGAATAGAGCCTAAAAGAAAAATACTCCAGAGAAGACCAATTAGAGGAGACTTTGAAGAGGTAAACGAAAGTGATCGTCAACACATAAGAAAAAGAACCCCATGCCTCGGGAAATTCCATTCGCACCCCTCTCATTTTTCAATCCCTGCCGGTGCAATTTGTGACACCCATATCTCTCCTCATCGATCCAAACTGTTTATATAATAGGGCTCTTCGAATAAAATATCAGAGCAAGAATGTACGTTGATCTGTCTTTTTGAACCACTTCATTGAAGTACTTTTATCCAGGAAAAATAGATGGTCTAACCATATTTTGCAAAAATAAAATGTTCTTGTCAAGTTGTTATGGGTGTCCGATCAACATAAATTTGCACGTGGATAAATTATTTGACAATGTTATAAATGGCTTGGATCGATCATCGAGAAGATCCAATGTGTGCAAACTATACTTTACGGTCCTAAATCAAACACGAGAAAAACATGGTAAAAAATAATAAAACATGAGATTGAGTGGAGGTGCGTGACCCTACGTGCCCCTTCGTAAGTCTGCCACTGGCCCTCTCCCACCCTTTCCCACCAATGGATGACAATTATTCCCCTACCCATGAATAACCATCTAGAAGGGTTGATGAGGATCGTATTTCACTTTTCTCGTCCACAACTTCAAAAGTCTTTTATACTTGCGTATCCGTCCTGATCTCCCCAAGGAAAATTCTTTGGGCACCCAATTCTCCCACCTAACGAAAATTAGAGCTCTTAATGTGTATCGGCTAAAGGGATGAATACTTAGAAAAAAGAGACAAAAATAATTAATTACTAAACTAGGAGTGGGTATTGAGAAAATAAAGGGTTCCAAAGACAAATTTCCCCCATCCCTAGTCTATATCATTGAAGTATCCCCTACCATTCATTATATTCCTGGAATTATATTTCCTTAATAAGATGGGTCTCTATTTTAGTTTTGGGTCTCCATATTTGGATCCCCAAAATGAGATCTCTATTTTGGAGCTCCAAAATAAATTTTGGTTCGAGTCCATTTGATCTCTATATCTCCAAAATATAGAGATATGAAGCTCGGTTAGAGATGCTCTTAATTGAGATGTTACATACTGATTATTCAGTGCTCTTGAAGAACCTTCACGTGTTGCTTGAAGGATTTTTTATACTACACATTTGTATGAGCCACATACAAATGTATGGTGAAAAAGATCATTAGTGCCCTACGTGAAGAGCAAGTAACAATTTCTCGTTGTTACAAGCCGGTTAAAAAAATTCGCGCACACCAGTTTGTAATTAAAAATTTGTCGGCCGCTCCCAATTTTACATAACATAGTTGTGTGGATCCTTTTCCCACAAGTCAATTCTTGTGTAGGTCCCCTGATGTGTAGGTCTCGAGATAACACATTATTCGTTTTTTTTTTTAATACAAAAAAATCTAACCATTGAATAGGTAAGATTCCTTCCTTCTCTTTTTAAATGTCCCGTTTTGTAACTCCAACTTATTAAGAAAACGTTATCATTACACTTTTCACATCAATTTTTACCTTTACTTTCCCTACTTGCCCTCTACAGAGATATCATCATTACACTTTTATTCACTAACTTTTTAAAATGGAATATACTTTTAGGGGCAAAATAGAAAATGTACAAACTTTTACTCACTAACTTTACAAAATGGACACTTATTAAGAGAAAACCCAAAATGAAACATTGGACTTTAAAAATGGAATAGAGGGAGTAGTTGAAATTGGGTACAAATAACAAGGACAATTTACAAGAATCGAAAGACATTTTCTTTGTTTTCGGAGCATTTTTACTGTACCATACAATGTGAGAGAATTTTTACTATACCATACAAATCTAATCAAAACAGAGTTTTTATGCTGTTGACAACTTTACCCTTGCAAACCAAAATCACCGGTGAACGGAGATGTCGCCGGAGGGGGGGTGTGGGGTTGGGGTTGAAAATTGGGGGTGGGTAAGTTCAGTTTTTTTTTCTCCCCCATTTTCAATCTTATTTTGGGGAAAAGGAAGGAAAATGGGTTGGGTCGGGTTTGAGTATGCCTTGACTCACATTTGATCCGACTGATTCAACATGCCTATTGTTGACCCGTATCTAATCCACCAATATTCAACCTGTTCAAACCCGCCCATCTACCACCTATAAAGAAACTTAGCAATTTGATCATCCGACATATTTGCAACACATGATGGAAAACTTACCCTTTAGGGCACGTTTGATTTCCAGATAAATTATGGTAAGGGATGGAAAAGATGGGATTAAGTTAACGTTGGGATAGAGGAGACATGTGGGACCTATTGGATAATGAATGTAATTATGTACTATGTTATTAGATTAGTCGTATTCCCTCTGTCTTCTTTTTTAAAGTTCAGTATTTTATTTTGGGCTATCATTTAATAAATGTCTATTTTGTAAAATTAATGGGTAAAAGTCGGTACATTTTTCATTTTGCCCCTAAAAGTAGATTCCATTTTGAAAAGTTAGTAAGTAAAAGTGTAATGATGATGTTTCCATAGAGGGTAAATAGGAAAAGTTGAGGTAAAAGTTGATGTGAAAAGTGTAATGATGATATTTTCTTAATAAGTTAGAGTTACGAAGCGGAACATTTAAAAGGAGACGGAGGGAGTACTCTATTTGTTGAGGATGGGATAAATAGTAGGATAACGGGTGAGAATTTTATTTTATTTTTTTACTGTTGGATGAGGAGAGAATATAGTCGATCCTTAGGCAGATCTCGTGCATACAAGTTCAATGGTGGTTAAACTTTGCGGGCGTAGCGTTTGACCAGGCAAAATTAATGTCCACGCACCAATTATACAGGACAGCAGAACACAACAGGGGCATAAAATTAAACCTCGGACGCCATCTCAGACCTCTGAACAAATAGAGGAACATCTCGCTTGCCTATAATTTTCATACTACCTCCGCCTTAAATCGTTTGTCTGGTCCGTAAAACGAGGACTCATAAACAATGCATTTCTTTCAAGGAAAAATTCAAACTTTTTTCATAAATTAAAAGAACTTATCAATATCAAGTGAATTGTTGAAAAAAATTTATATTTTTCTTGCAAAAAATGTATTATTGATTTCCACCCTCCCATTTGGTGCTTACATTGGTCAATAACACCATGTGGAATCGCCCAGTGGTGTCACCATTGCCCGCAATAACTAGTCCTGATCATGAGACAGGTCTGTTGGCACGGGTCGTTACAACAGCTCTCTTATGTAGATCATTACGCAATGTCCATGCACAATTATTCAGGAGAACACAAAAGTGGCGGCAAAATGTTGGATGCCAATCCGAGACCTCTGAACTATTAGATAAACATTATCCTATTCATGTATATCTCAAATTCTATTGTATCTTAGCTCTGGGTTTATCATTGTTTGGGTTTGAATCACCCTTGTAACTACCTCATCTATATATTGAAAGCTCACCCACAGTTTGTGGAGTGCATCCAAAATACTATTCTAGAATCTAAATTTAACATGGTATCAGAGCTATTTAGCCATGTCTACTTCTTCATCCTTTTCTCAAATCTCTTTACCTGTTACTTCAACAACCACATCAGCAAACTCACTTCCTTCACTGTCCTTTTCAAATGCCCACCATTTTCTTTCCATTAAACTTACAAATAACAACTTTTTATATTGGAAAACTCAGCTCTTTCCTTATCTCCGAGGACAGCACCTCCTTGGTTTCATAGATGGTTCACACCCGTGTCCACCGGCCAAAACACATCTCGACAACGTTGAGATTGCCAATCCAGAGTTCGCACTTTGGCAAGATCAGGATCAACTTCTTATGAGTCTGTTAATTTCTTCCCTAACAGAAGAAGTTCTTCCGCTTATCATTGATGCCAATTTGTCCCGTGAAATCTGGACGACTCTTGAAGCCACTCTTGCCTCCCCCTCACATACCCGTATTCTCCAACTCCATCTCCACCTCTAGAATATTAAGCAAGGCGATCAACTAGTGACCCAAATGTAGGAACATCTCACTTGCCTATAATTATCATAGTATTTTTTCAATGTTCGTTACTAGTTTAGTATCAACATTTTTTTTGGGGTAAATCAGCTTGAAATAGAAAAAAAAAAAAGGCTAACCGAACATACAGCCTACAAAGGGTATACTTGAGGCCGAGGAGAAAAAGAAAAGGAAAAAAAAAAAACGTTGAATTTCAATATATATATATATATATATATATATATATTTTGTTGTAGATTTAGTACTTTGAATTTTTTTAGAGGATATAATATTGGAGAGAGAGATTTGGAAGATTAAGGAAAGGAAGGGTAGTGTGGGTTTATTTGAATTTCTGATCCAAACATAATGTTCAATTTCAACTATGATGTAATCGTAAGGAAGACTAAGGGACATGACTAAAATTTAAGTTTCGTTTTTGTTAGTTGCTTTGTGGTAATGCAGGGTGTCTCGGGCCAACTTACACACATCTTGGACTAATTCCCATAGCCCAACTAACAGCATTTTCTCTCGCTTACACATTAAGGTGAGGTGGCTCCAAGAGTTAGATTGCAAGGAGAATCAAACTTGACACCTTAATAGGATTAAAACTTTTTATTTTGATTGGCTAGGGGGATTAATATTTTAAGTTACCCAAATTAAAAGAAAAAATAGTTTCTTATTTTATTGAAGCCCAGTTTTGCGTTTTGCAAAAAGGAAAAAATACTAGTTTTCTATCTTGTAAAAAAACGGATCAAACAACCAAATTTAAGTTGGTGTGATATCAGCTTCCATTCGTAAACGGATCGGATTCGGATAAATCTGTACCAAAATTGCACGAAACTTGTAGTATCATGAAATCTTAAGTATGATATACATTACACAAGAGCAAATGAGATGTAAAATATACTTTTTCCAGATTAACTACAAAATATCGATCGTTGATACAAGCTGTTAGAAGCTTAATAAATCAACGCCCAAGGTCTTGAGAAACGTAAAATGACCTCGCCGTCATAAGTGCTGAAGCCCAACAATATTGCAAATCAGAATCATAATTAGGACTGACAGGGATCCAAGGTGGAGGGTACAGATTCTCACAACACTCGCAAAGACGAGAATCATTGCCGAGTTGGTGCAATAATATTGAGGTCGGCTGATGTGCAGAAATATTTCCTGGAACGGTATTACCAAATTGATAGACTTGATTGGATCCTTTATCTTCATAGGGTGATTGGGAGCTCATCTCTTCTTGTTCCTCCTTGTACAGAAGGTGGACTCCAACCTCCTTTACTTGCACAAATCCACCTCCAGACACTGAAATATTGACTTCATCGCCGCTTTCCAAATGATTTCCAAACTTCAAATAACTTAGCCACATCGTATCTTCACCATCTTCTGCAGCAGTTCCAAAGACTTGTGGGCAATGGCTCCAAATCAAGCCCTTTGTCCTATTACTTGTGATAGTATGTGGTTCATGATGTTTTTGGTCACTCAATATACAAAGTACATTATAGTGTATTGGATCACCAGAGTGCAGATCACCAGAGTGCTCATAAACTGAACACACATTCAAGCCTCGTATCCTCAAATTAAGATATGAAGGCACAATAAAATCAATTGAAGATCCTAGATTCTTAAAATTGAACCAGGGTGGCACCTTGTTACCAGGAATATAAGTGCATATTATATGTGTTTTATAACATACTTGTGTCACAAAAGAAAATCTAAGCATCACTCAGAGAGAGAGAGAGAGAGAGAGAGAGAGAGAGAGAGCGAGCGCACCTGGGGGGGAGACACTCTTTGTTGTATGCCAAACCATGACATTAGCTTTACAGTTAGGTTTCCCATGGATTGCAAGTTCGACAAGCCTAGATTGTTAATGATCTCAGCTTCAACGTTTCC
The DNA here is from genome assembly GCA_019656275.1 of Rhododendron kiyosumense. NCBI lineage: Eukaryota > Viridiplantae > Streptophyta > Magnoliopsida > Ericales > Ericaceae > Rhododendron > Rhododendron kiyosumense. The sequence continues at coordinate 265,690 of BPLS01029614.1, read as the reverse complement.
TAAGGATTCTAATTTGAATAAGCCCAGAGTCTCTAGATGGTTGCATCCATCCAAATGACAAGTGGTTGTTGGACGGTGCGAGATTTGGATAGTTAGTTCCTCCAGCAATCTATTATCTCCAAAATTAAAATAAGGTAGTTGCGGGACATCATAAAGTTTGCGAAGCTTTGGGCAAGAATGTATTGCCAAATTCTCAAGCTTAGCAAGACCTCTGATGAAATCTGGGAGGCTAAAAAATTGATTAGATGACAGATTTAGTTCCTTCAATGAGCATAGGTTGCTAAGGTCTCTTGGGAAATCATCATCCGAAAGATTACATTCCGCAAGACTTAATTTTACCAAGGACCGTGGTAAAGAAGGCCACGAAATCTCCGGACTTTCTCTTGGCTTCAACTGCCAAGGCCAGATGAAAGATTGCACTGCGTTCACCCAGCCATTGGTAGGGACAGATTGATATAAAGCAATTCCATCCGCCTTAAGCACATTTAGAGACTCCATATTTCCCATGTTTGTCGACAATCCGTCGAGATTTGAGCAACCAGAGATGACAAGCGTTTCCAAATGTTTTAGCATACAAATGCTTTTTGGAAGTTTCCTCAAACTTTTGCATTCTTCCAAATTTAACAAAACAAGTCTCTCAAGGCTTCCAATGGATTCATGAACCTCAACCAAACTTGTACAACTTTTAAGCACTAGTCTCTCAAGATTGGGGAGTTCTGAAACGTCGGGAGTTTTGGCAAGGCTATATGAATGACTTAGATTGAGGACTTTTAAAAACCATATATACTGCAAAAGAAGGGGGGAAAAGTGGGTATCAGATCCTTCAATTCTTCTTTCCAAAGAAACTTGAAAAGAAAGAAAAAGGTAGTAACATACCTTGGTTCCTTCCCATACATTTTTTAAGCGGCTATATTGCATGTCAAGAGCAACCAGGCTCTCCAAAGGGAAATCACCAAGTATGGACTTAAGTGGGAATCCACGCCAGCATAACCATCTTAATCCTTTGGGAAACTTTTTATAGGGCTCACTAATATGTACACGATTGAGTTGCAAAAGTTTTAGTTTGTTCATCCCTGCAAATGCGTCAACTTCCAAAGCCACTAGATTTGAATTTTCTGGAAGCATGGGTTCGAGTTGAGAGGAGAAGATACTAAAACAATATCATTCAAGCGAACCTCCCAAATTTGACAATAAGGGCTTCCCAAGGAATTCTTCATAGCTACGTTTTCTATTGTCACCAAAAATCGTACAATCATATGCTTCCTCTTTCAACAGACACAAGTCGAGTTTGAGGCCTTCTATTTCGCTTGTGCCCTAAGACATGAATGAGAAAAAAAGGGAAAGGGAGCATAGGTAGCTTGAATAAGGATTAGTGAATAGCATCCTACGCAAATTCATACAAAAATACATAAAGAGCAAAGTATAATTCTTACAGTGTTTTCTCTCAAAACATTCAATGCTTCCTTATGATTCCAGAGGATGCTACGTTTGCTAGGATCCTTTGGTGACTCTTCACGAACAATTTCTCTTCCCATTTGTTGAAGCAAATGATGGATTACCAGTGTATTACTTTTATCAAACGATATCAGACATCTGTCCACGAGATTTTGAATCCTAACCACTGTGTAGAATTCACATCCGTCTAAGATTGTAACTGTAGAATCCTTATCGCTTCCACCAAAAAAGCAAGCAAGATTGAGGAATAGACGCTTGTCATGGTCATCTTGTAAAGAGTCATAGCTTATTCGGAGTTTTTCAAGTATTTGACTATTGGGAATTGCTTTCAATTTTTCCAACTGACTTTTCCATACGTTTAAGCAATTCCCTGATAGAGAAGAACCTAGAACTTTGATTGCCAATGGAATCCCTCCACAGTAGCTTACCACCCTTTTTAAGACCTCTTCATACCCATTATTGGAACAACCTTTTCCAAAGGCATGCCAGCTAAAGAGCTCCAAGGATTCCTCGTCACTCAGATTTTCAAGCCTATGCACCTTATAGAATTCATAAGCCCCTAGCAACCGCTCACGCCTGGTGGTTATGATGATTTTACTTCTTGGAAAAAGCCAACCTCGCATTCCAAGTAGTGCATCTAATTGGTCACGTGTATCCACGTCATCAAGAACTACAAATTTTTTTTTTCCACATATGGCATCTTTAATCATAGCAGTTCCTTCAGCAATATTATTGAGTTTCTTTTTCCTTGTCTTATAGATGTCTGTAAGAAACTGTCTTTGTAAACAAAGCAAACCATCTTGGTGTTGTGAAATTTCTCTAACATTTGCAATAAAACTGCTACGTTCAAATCTAGAGAAGTTCAAATTGTACAGAAATGTTGCAGTGGTTGTCTTGCCTATTCCACCCATTCCACAAATTGCAACTAACCCAACATTACTTAGCCCATCTTCTAGCCAAAGCTGAATATTTTTTACTTGTGAATGCATTCCAACCAAGTTGGGGGCAATGTGCAATGAAGTGCGACTTAGCTTGTCTCCAACCAGTTTTATAATTTTTTTGATAAACCTTGCCTCATGTCTGAAAATTGCGATAAAGATGGGACAGAAAAAACAATAAGGACACATGACGGAATAGCACAAACCAAGAATTCAACATTTCGAAGCAATAACTATAAAATTAGCACATTATTGGCACTACTACAATAATCTGATGAGTATGAGCTGAAAATTGACACGAGTACGAGAAAATTACCCATCAACTTGATTTTGTAAATTCATCCCGGCCACATCTATAGCTTCTCTAAGTGCAGCCCTCCATGTTCCTAGCTTTTCCTTCAATTTTTCTTTCAACAGTTCGCTTGTTTCTGATTCGAGCTTCTCTTCATGCCTCGTAAATGCTTTTTTGAAATAGCCAATTTGCTTCCTCACTTCAGACGGATCCACATCATAGAAGACCGGTAGAACTATGTGTCCAAGAGTCCTGCGTTTGCAGATCATCACAAGCTCTTCAAGGCACCAAGTTGACGAGGCATAGTTCTTCGAGAGGACTACTATCGAAATCCTGGACTCTTGAATCGCTTTCTCCAGTTCGGACTTGATATCGTCTCCTTTTTCTATGCCATCATCGTCCCTGAAGGTGTGAAATCCGGCTTGGTCCAAAGCTGTGTAGAGGTGATCAGTGAAAGTTTTGCGAGTGTCCTCGCCCCTGAAGCTCAAGAACACATGGTAACTACATGGAGAAGCCAAAGAAGAGGCTTCTTGGGATTTCGTAGCAGACATTGAAATAACCCCAAGAAAAAGACTGCTAAAAGATGTCTTCTTGGTCAATGAAAATCTGTTCGAACATAGAATGTACACATGGAGTTTATCTCTTATGTATACATATATGCATCAATATATAGAGATATCTACATACAATGCCGTTGGAGGTGTCGTGGACAGTGTCCCGGCCAAGATCGAGGTCGCCGGAGCTTTCGATGAAGAGATCGGCGGGAATTAGATCGCCACTTCAAACCCAGAGAGTGAAATCGATCCTTGCATAAAATCGAAGAGATCCTACAAGAAAGAAACAGACTACAGAGAAGACCAAAAAGGAGACTTTGAAGAGGAAAATGAAAGTGGTCGTCAATTAACAGAAGAAAAAGCGCCCCCATGCCACGGGAAATTCCATTCGCACCCCTCAAATTCTTCTATATTCTCAGTATTAACATAAAATCCCAAACTAACGCTGCCACCTCCAAATAAAAAAAATCTAGCTGTCGTCTCCGTTACCTCTCAGTGGTGGACTCAAAAATTCCAGAAACCTGTAAGTATTGGTAATCGTAAAAATCTCACAATAAACTGCAATCATACACCGAAGATAAAAAAAAAAAAAAAGTACTACAATTCTACACCATTATGGAAAGCGATTTATAGGTGCTTCCAAGAAATTTAAAACACCTAGACATATTATATAGATTCACCACTGATTTTTTCATTAAGATACAAAAAAAGTCCTAATTTTGTTACCAAGGAAAAGAACCTATTTTATTTAACATAAAAAGGTTAAAAGAATTCAGCGAACCAAGCGGCAAAACACGTTTAATTTGCAAAGGGATTCAATTCCCTACAAGTGCAATTTATTTTTCTTATTTCCTAACTTAATAAAATGACTCAGTCCCTACCGGTGCAATTTGTGACTCCCGCATCTCTCCTCATCGATCCAAACTGTTAATTTAATAGGACTCTTTGAATAAAATGTGAAAGCAGGTTTGAATGTTGATCATACTTTTTGAACCACTTCATTGAAGTACTTTTATTCAGGAAAATAAATAGTCTAACCATTTTCCACAAAAATAAAATGTTCTTATCAAGTTGTTATGTGTGTCCAATCAACTTGAATTTTTGAGTGGATAAATTATTTGACAATCTCTATGTTATAAACCGCTTGGATCATCGAGAGAAGATCCACATGCTTGTGAACCATACTTTACCGTCCCAAATCAAACAAAAGAGAAACTCGGTAAAAAAACACAATATGAAATTGAGTGAAAGCGTGTGACCCCACGTGTCCCTTAGTAAATCCGCCCCTGACCCTCTCCCACCCTTTCCCACTGGCCACCAACAGATGACAATTATTCCCCTACCCATGGATAACCAATCAAGGAGTGTTGGCGAGGATCGTATTTCACTTTTCCTGTCCACAACCTCAAAAGTCTTCTATACCCTACGTATCAATCCTGATCTCCCTAGGAACATTGTTTGGGCATCCAATTCCCTCACATCCAATTCCCGAATTGGGGATGGTATTATGTAATGTGCGCAGCACTGTGCTACGCACCTATGAGCCGTCGGATTGGATTTCATCTCGACAATAAATGTATTAAAAGTAATGTCTTGTTGTAATTTTGTATTTTGGGCCAATATGTAATGTTTAGTTTTTGGGCCATAAAATGTAAGTATGTAATTGGGCCATGTTTAAGTTGTTTGTAGTTGGGTTAATATGTGAATTGTGTAGGCCCAAGTAAGGTCCAAATTTGTATATCTATATAAAGCATGTAAAGACTTCTCTAGAACCAAGTGGAACGAAAAAATCAGAGAGCTTCCCCCAGTATTCCCCTGTTCCAGTTTGTGCGTGTTCACCCGAAATCCATCTCGGCATTCAAGTGCTTGCTTTAGTTGCTAATTTCTCCTCTAATCAACAAAGGTTCACGGCTAATCTCAGCTAACAAAATGACTCTCAATCGTTGGTTGTCGAGATGAGATCTCGATCTGTACAGTACCAACCCGAAGTCCCCAATTCCCTCACCTTCCCCAGGAACTTTCTTTGGGCATCCAATTCCCTCACCTAACGGAAATGAGAAATCCTAATTAAGGTCTATCGGCTAAAGGGATGAATACGTAGAAAAAAGAGATAAAAAATAATTAATTGAAAATTACATCATTACTGTTCTCACCCAATTCATGGTGTTTTGCTTCGTGCATGTTTCACATTACCGGATGCGGGGCGCTGCTATTCCTTAGGGGCAGCTGCTGCTTGCGGCTATGCTCGAGCTGCGGTTCCACTTCAGTCTCACTCCTATGATCAGAAGCATTCACTTTATAGAGCTTGTCGAGTAGAACTCTTATGCAAAATAATCAGCTCAATTAGATATCATTAAGTGCCTGGTCGGAACCTTTTTATCTTGAAAAGAATGGATCCGAAACACTAGATCGAATCCACTGTAACCCATGGACCGAGAGTTATATGTGTTCCAATCAGACACTTAAAGATATAAAATTGAGCTGATTTTTTGCATAGTTGTTCTACTTGACGAACTCTACGAAGTGAACGCTTTCGATCATCGGAGCAAGACCGGAGTGGACCCGCAGCTCAGGCACAGTCGCTCGCAAGCTGTAGCCCCTAAGGGACAGTAGTGCCCCCGCTTCCCACATTACCTGGGTAACTTAGGAATGAGTGGGGGTCCTCTCATGTGACCCGCATGTGATGTCAAAAAGGGAATCTGCCACGGTTTTACTTTACAATCTGAGCTATTTATTTTGTGGCTCTTAATGTTCATTTTTCTCACTATCAAATAGGCCCTCTATTGTCGGACTATTTACAGCCACATCCAACAGATTTTCCAAGTTTTATTCGTACTTTTGTTCTTTTTTGTTATTCTTGTCAAGATAAATAAATAATTTGCAGAATTTAATGGAAAACTAACCAAAGCGAATTTTCTGGAATAGATACAAAAAACAATCCAGTTGTGACTTGTGAGAGGTGGATTATTATCCAGAATTTTGAATATAGGCATATAAATTTTGAATAGAGCAAATCACCTCTCAGTTTGCAAACTTGTCATTACTCCGAAGTACATAATTTCTTTTTTATAATGGGAGCACTGAATAATTTGTCCAGAGAAACGTGTTACCAGATGTAACCTATTGGCCTTTTAAGAAATCATTGGTTCAGATTTTTGTATATGCTAGAACAATTTGGAAGCATGATGCTTCCAAATCACTTGAGAGCATCCTATCCGGAATAGAGAGAGATATAGAGAGAGAGGAAAATAATTAAAAAAGGATTTGAGGCTGGGGAGGCCAATTTTGTGTATTTGCCTAGCTATTTTGGCTAAAATGACATTTTACCTAAGCTTGTGCTCATGCTCTGAAGTTCGAATTGTATTGCGGTGTGCTCTAGGTGGATTGGTGACTGTGTTTCTGGAAATTCGGGTATTCGGGTAGTTGGGTTGGGGAGAGGATGGGGGATGGGGGGGTCTAGGTTAGACCTGGTGGAGTCCCTTTGAGACACAACGACTTTGTTTGGTTTAGATTTGAAGGGATATTGTTATTTCTGGTGTGACGACACTGTAATTTGTGTGCAAAGCTATGTAATTCGTCTCATTGGTTGGGCCTCCCTCCTTCTGTAGGCAGGGCTCGGTTTCGAGTCGTGCAAGTGGCATGGGGTTGGAGATTTTGTGCTCCTGCCAATGTGTATCTTGGCGGTGCCATGGTGACAGTCTGTTCTCACGGATAGTAGCTATGACTCAACTGAACATTCCACTGGTATATGTTGATGGCTTTTGAAACAGAAAATAAAGAATCCCAACTATGAGGGGAAGTGGAAGATTCCTTGGATTGACAACCCAGGTATAACATACGTTTGGTCTTGGTATTATCCCCATGGATGACTACATCGGTACAGATGCACATGCGCACGCACAAGCACCCACATACAAAGATGCAAAGAAAATGGCTTATATTACCTTCAAATATTATTGGAAGAATGTTCACGCGAGACATATTGCATGCCTTTTTTCTCCTCCACAGAATTTGAAGATGACCCAGATCTTTATGTTATGAAACCGATGAAATAAGTTGGCATTGAAGTTTGGCAGGAGAGATAGGAGCGTCAATCTGCTAAGATTGTAAGTACCCTGTCTCTGGGTGCAATTATTCAAACATGATGGAGTGCTGTTAAAGGCTGGTTGATCAGTTTACGACAACATTATTTTAATAACTGATGATTCCAGCATATGCAAAACAAGTTGCGGATGAGGAAGTGTTTTCTAACAGAGAGGTGTGCGTTATTTCATTATTCTCTTTCTTCTTCCATGGGATTCCATATCTGAATGGTAGTGCAATACTTTTTACTCTCCTCGTTTGAAAATTCAGAGTGAGAAGGAGGCCTTTGAAGAAGCTGATCAAAAACTGAGAAAAGCATGGGAAGAAGAGGTCACTTGCTAGACATCGTATCTTCACCATCTTTTGCATTGCCAAAGACACATGGGCAATGGCTCCAAACCAAACCCTTCGTCCTACAAATTATGATAGTCACAGCACTATGTGGGTCATATTCTTTTGGATCACCATAATGTTCATAAACTAAACGCAGGTTCAAGCCTCGGATTCTCGAATTAAGATATGAACGCACGATAAAATCAATTGAGGATCCTAGATTCTTAAAATTGAACGTTGCTATACAAGGAACATTAGTGCACATTATATGTGTTTGATAACATACCTATGTAACAAAAAGAAAATCTAAGCATGAGAGAGAGAGAGAGGAAACCTCCTGCGGTGCATGCCACACCATGATGTCAGCTTTACAGTTAGGTTTCCCACGGATTCTAATTTGAAAAAGCTCATAGTCTCTGGATGGTTGCCTGCGTCGAGACAACAAGGGGTGGTGGAATAGTGTGAGATTTGAAATGTTACTTCCCCCAGCAATCTATTACCTCCCTGATAAAAATGACCAAATCAACTTCCACACAAGAATTTGGAAATCCTCCGGAAATATTGCAATAGTACTACTCTTTAGTGCAAGCCTCACGACTTTGTTAATAATCCGACGAGGTTTTTCTTGACCTGACCACTCTTCGCTAAGTATTCCGATGGCCTGATTCGAGATCAACTTCATCGGTAGTTGCTTCTGCCGGTTCTAGATGAAAACGGATCCCTGCCATGGCAATACAGGCAATTATAACTAGCCACGAGTATGAAGATTGGAGCCCGAAAAGACTCAATGTTTGATTCATACACGCGCTGAGGAGGAATTCTAGGGCGCCAAAATCTGTATATGGTTGGATACAGAAGAGAGCGCAGAGACAGTAAAAGGCGAGGAAGAGGAAAGTGAGCATGCAAGCAACAGATTTCTCAGTGAAGTAGTAGAGTCCGACGTTGCTGAAGAACAGAAGTGTGTAGCCGATTGTTTTCCCGGCACGTTGGTGTCCTCGGAACAAACAATCAGTTTCTGGAATACTTGGTAACGAAAAATAGAACTGTGAAAGCATGAAGTTAATAGCGAAGCATGAAAGTGCGAGTGTTGAAATCAGGAAGATGAAGACGGGGTCGGTGGTTTTCTTGATGAAATCCATGGCCAAGAATGAGAAAACCCATGACGGTGACGAGATGATAGCAAGGTAGTACCAGAAGTTGAGACCCGGCCAAACAGGGAGCAACTTGGCTCTGCTGAAGAGAGGAGAGATCCCAACAAGTTTGCGGAGCCTTGGCCATGGCCAAATGAAAGATTGCACTGCATTCACCTGTCCATTGGTTGGGACAGATTGATTTACAACAATTCCATCTGCCAGGAGCGCAGTTAGAGACTCCATATTTAGATTTGAGCAACCGGAGATGACAAGCGTTTCCAAATGGTTTAGCATACAAATGCTACTCGGAAGATTCCTCAAACTCTTGCAGTCTTCCAAATCTAACAAAACAAGTCTCTCAAGGCGTCCAATGGATTCATGAACCTCAACCAAACTTGTACAACTTTTAAGCACCAACCTCTCAAGATTGGGGAGTTCTGAAAAGTCGGGAGTTTTTGCAAGGTTATATGAATGACTTAGATTGAGGATTTTTAACAACGGTAGAAACTGCAAAAGAAAGGGACAAAAGGTGAGTATCGAAGGCTTCATTTCACTTTCCAAAGAAATTTGAAAGGAAGAAAAAAGTAGTAACATACCTTGGTTCCTTCCCATACATTTTTTAAGCAGCTATATTGCATGTCAAGAGCAACCAGGCTCTCCAAAGGGAAATCACAAGGTATAGACTTAAGTGCGAACCCCCGCCAGCACAACCATCTTAATCCTTTGGGAAACTTTTTATAGGGCCCATTTATATGTACACGATTGAGCTGCAAAAGTTTTAGTTTGTGCATTCTTGCAAATGCATCAGCTTCGAAAGCTACTCTTTCTGGATCTGTGGCATCGAGGTTAGAGGAGAAGCCATACCTTTTCAGCCAACCACCCAAAATTGACAATAAGGGCCTCACAAGAAACTCTTCATAGTGGTGTTTTCTATTGTCACCAAGAACCGTACTAGCATGTATTTCTTCTTTCAATAGATCCATATCGAGTTTGAGGCCTTCTATTTCGCTTGTGCCCTAACATAAGAATGAAGAGGGGAAAAAAAAGGGAAAGGGAGAATAGACAGCAGGAAAAATGATTAGCGAATAGCATCCCTACCAAAATTCATACAAAATTACATAAAGAGAAAGTATATTCCTTACAGTGTAATCTCTCAAAACATCAAATGCATCCTTATGATTCCAGAGGATGCTACGTTTGCCTGGCTCATTCTGTGACTCTTGACGAACAATTTCTCTTCCCATTTCTTGAAGCAAATGATGCATTACCAGTGTATTACTTTCATCAATCGATATCAAACATCTATCCACGAGGTTTCGAAACCCAACCGCTGTGTAAAACTCACATTTGTCCAAGATTGCAGCTGTAGAATGCTTATTGCTCCCAACAAAAAAACAAGCAAGATTGAGGAATAGATGCTTGTCGTGCTCATCTTGTAAAGAGTCAAAACTTATTCTAAGTTTTTCAAGGATTTGATTGTTAGGAATCACTTCCAATTTATCCAAGTGAGTTAGCCATACGTTTAAGGATTTCCCTGATAGATAAGAACCTAGAATTTTAATCACCAATGGAAGCCCTCCACAGTAGCTTACCACCAGTTTTGAGACGTTTCCATACCCATTGTCGGGAACACCTTTTCCAAAGGCATGCCAGCTAAAGAGCTCCAAGGATTCCTCACCACCCAATTTTTCAAGTCTATGCACCTCAACGAATTCATCAGCCCTTAGCAAAAGCTCACGCCTGGTGGTTATGATGATTTTACTTCCTGGAAAAAGCCAATCTCGCATTCCAAGTAGTGCATATAATTGGTCACGTGTATCCACGTCATCAAGAACTGCAAAAACTTTTTTGCCACATATGGCATCTTTAATCATAGCAATTCCTTCAACAGTATTATGTAGGTTTACTTTCCTTTTCTTACAAATGTCTTTAAGAAACTTTCTTTGTAAAAGAAGTAGACCATCTTCTTGTTGTGAAGTTTCTCTTACATCTGAAATAAAACTGCTGCCATCAAATCTTGAGAAGTTCAAATTATACAGAAATTTTGCAGTGGTTGTCTTGCCTATTCCACCCGTTCCACAAATTGTAACTATGCCAACATTACTTTGCCCATCTTCTAGCCAAAGCTGAATATCTCTTACTCGTGGATGTATCCCGACCAAGTGGGGGGCAATGTCCAAGGGGGTGCGACTTAGATTGTCTCCAACCACTTTTACAATTTTCTTGATAAATCTTGCCTCGTGTCTGATAATTGCGAAAAAGATGAGACATAAAAAAAAAAAAAAAAAGTTTACATGATTGAATTGCACAAACCAAGAATTATACATGTCAAAGCAATAACTATATATATATATATATATATATATATATATATATTAGCAGGTTATTGGCACAATGGCATTACTGCAATAATCGGAAGAGTATGAGCTAAAAAGCGACACAAGTACGAGAAAATTACCCATCAACTTGATTTTGTAAATTCATCCCGGCCAAATCTGCAACTTCTTTAAGCGCAGCCCTCCAAGTTCCTATCTTGTCCTTCAATTGCTCTTTCGCCAGTTTGCTTGTTTCTGATTCGAGCTTCTCTTCATGCCTCGTAAATGCTTCTTTGAAACCGCCGATTTGCTTCTTCACTTCAGATGGATCCACATCATAGAAGATGGGTAGAACTACATGTCCAGAAGTTCTGCGTTTGAGGATCATCACAAGTTCTTCGAGGCACCAAGTTGACGAGGCATAGTTCTTCGAGAAGACGATAATTGAAATCCTCGACTCTCGAATCGCTTTCTCGAGTTCAGACTCGATATCTTCTCCTCTTTCTATGCTATGATCATCATCTCTGAAGGTGCGAAATCTGGCTTGGTCCAAAGCTGTGTAGAGGTGATCGGTGAAAGTGTCCTCGCCCTTGAAACTCAAGAACACATCATAACTACTTGGAGAAGCCGAAGAAGAGGCTTCTTGGGATTTCACAGAAGACATTGAACAAAGCCCAAGAAAATACTAAGGGGTCAAGCACCAAGAGAGCACTGCTATCTGTCAAGACTCTAGACGCAATTTAGAAGAGGGAAGAATATAAAAAATGAAAATAATAAAACAAGAGGTGTATGAACGGTGGTCTTTCATGGTTGGTGTGACAGCTTGTTCCGTTCATCAGTAGTAAAAAGAAAGCTACTTACAATGTACTGGCCAAGATCGAGCTCGCCGGAGCTTTCAATGAAGATCGCCAATTCAAACCCAGAAGTGAAATTGATCGATCGCTTTATTACTCGCCTCATCAGACTCGGACATTAGAGTAGTTAGACCTACCAATAACACGCATGGAGTATATCTAATAAATAATAGTATAAGATAATGCACATGGAGTATATCTACATACAGAGCCCGTTTTGACGCCCGTTTCGAGCTCGCCGGAGCTTTCAATGAAGATATCGCGGTGGGGTGATTGCCGCTTCAAGATAGATCGCCACTTCAAGAATCAGAGACCAGAGAGAGAAATCGATCGATCCTTGCTTAAAATCGAAGAGAGCCTAGAAGAAGAAACAAAAAGACTAGAGAAAAGACCGAAGAGGAGACCTTGAAGAGGTAAATGAAAGTGATCGTCAGTCAACAGAGAAGAAAATGAAAACCCCCCCGGGCCGGGAAATTCCGTTCGGACCCCGCTCATTTTTCAATATTCACAACATATTGGAGATATAGTACCATAAAATCCCAAACTAACCCATGCCATGTCCAAATAAAAAATTCTGGCTATCATCTACCGCTATGTGTACAGGCCCCACAAAAATATGTAGTTGTAAAATAGTCCAGAGTGCCTCGTGGTAGTACCCCCGAACTAATTAATTATTACTTGATCTTTATATTATATTATCAAATATCAAATATGTTAGCAATGAAGTTTGGCAGGTGTGATAGGAGCATGTTAGCCCAAGGGTTTCCTCGGTATACCCTATTGATTTTGATTTTTGATGATAACAAAATATAATTAATTGAAAAAGGAATATAATTAATATTATGATATGTGGTATTGATTTGAGTAAATGTTTATTTTGAAGGATTTGATTGAGTTACACAAAGAAAGATTGCTACATCAAAATTCCTATCTCCATTAGGCAAGATTAATTTTGGAAGGAGGAAGAATTAAGAAGTAATCTTCTCCTAACTTAAATGGCTGGAGAATTCTCTCAATGGAAAGTCTGTGGTTTAGTTGATCAAGATATAAAGAAAAATGTTCTCAAATTGGTGGAATTCAAATTTGAAAATCATACAAGGTTTACCTGTTGATTGAGGCAGCTCCAAAGATTTGAGTCAGCTCAATCCCCGCAGAGTTACCTTGTGATCAAAATTTGAATACTTCTTGAAGCCCACGAATTTGGAAGTGTTATTCATTGGGAAAAGCAAATGAAATGCTGGAGATTACATCTAACAATTTAATGTGTTTTTAAGAAGAGAGATGCCAGTTTAGCCAACGAGAGTCGAGTGAAACCTAGTAATGAAAAGCAAAAGCGGAACCGCGTAATCTAAAGAATTCTTTTTTTTTTTTGTCTGTGTGGTTTCGTGGTAGTTTCGCAGTAGTTTTGCAGTCATTGCATTTGTGCATGGGGAGAAATTTTTCAGTGCCGGGTGGGCACGGGACATCTGGTGCCCTGCACCAATTTTGGCCGTCCAATGAAGTTTTGGATGATTCAGATCTGTTCGGTTACCGAGAGGTATTTTAGTCATTTCACACTTTAAAATTAGCCGAACAAATCTGAACCGTCAAAAACTTCGTTGGACGGCCGAGATTGGTGCCGGACACCATGTGTCCCGTGCCCACCCGGCACTGAAATATTTCTCGTGCAGGGGACATCCGGCTCTCATTATTGCTATTAAAATTGTCATATTTGGAAACTTCTGAACCCTGGGGAGATGTATCTGGGGTAGGCAAGCTAGCGAGCTTTGTTTAATTGAAAAAACCAAAATCAGAAGTAAAGATTGATCAATATATCTGCTTATTTTTTTCCCTTTGCCAAATGCTTTTGCGGGCCCAATTTTACAAATTTCCAACTAGATTAAGTTGTTAAGATTGTGAGGAAAGCATGGATTGTTTCACGGATTACTGCAATGCAAGAGTTAGTTCTAACAAGGAACGTGATAAATAAATTTCCCGACCTTTTCTTGGATTCAATATCCAATGGAGTGATGAAACAAAATTTTGCATTGCTTTCACCTCACCAGTTGTGGAACGTAGTTGTGTCATGGAAGTTCCATCAGCACAGATCATTGTTAGAGACTCCATATTATCCTGAAGAATAGTGGTTAAGTCCGAGATCGTCCATGCGCGGGGAGTAAAAAGCTATCATTGAACAACTGGAAATGACGAGCCTTTTTAAAACTTTAGCATAACAGGGCTTTCCAGGATGCTTCTTCGGAATTTTGCAGTTGTTCAAATCTACAAAACCATTTTGAGTTCATTTTCCTGTTTGATTTTTTTTCCTTGGATTCACAAGCTGCTAAGATGCAATAGAGTACGTAATTTCTTGATAGTTGGGCATCTCATGTCACTCATGACATCAGACGTGCATTTTTGCTTAGTAGTGGAAACTTAAAATATGTTTTGAGTGGAGAGTTAGTCATGCACCATCAAATAGCACTTTAGACGCGCATTTGTGCATCAGCAAAAGTGTATTTTGCTTTCCTTTAATGAATGCAGTAGTTTATGTGAGCTGTTGATCTTAAGCTCTTAGGTTGTGGAGATCCAAAGTTTGCAGCAAACTGCAGCAGTATTGTTAGTTTTTGTGATCTCCGAACGAGCTCGGTACTAAGCAGACATTTCTTTTTTTGGGCTTTGCAGGATGAACTCTGATGGGGAGTGTTCTGCTTCTATATGTTTCGCTTTAGTTCCACTCTGCCAATCGATGTGCTTAACCAGAATCACTTTCATCTGGCCATTTGGAAAGAACATTACTTCCAACTGTTGTGAAATTTCATTTTTGTAGCTGTACTGTTGTAATATTTATAACCACCTTTATGGGTGGTTTCTGAAAAAACTCCAATGTATACCATGTAAACAAGCAGAGTCCAGGCTGCAGAGTCTGTCTCACAGCATTTTCCCTTGCTTACTCATTAGGATGAAGTGGCTCCAAGAGTTAAATTGCAAGGAGAATCAAACTTGACATCTCGACAAGACTAATATTTTTTATTTTGATCGGCTAGGAGGATTAATAGTTAAGTTGCCCCAATTAAAAGAAATAGTTTCTTGTTTTATTGGAAGCCAGTTTTGCGTCTTGAAAAAGGGAAAAAAATAGTTTTGTATCATTGTGAAGAAACAGATCAAATGAACAAATTTAAGTTGATGTGATATCGGCTTCGATTTGTAAATGGATCGGATTTGGATGAATCTAGCTCAGTCAGTTAAATTTCAGATTCTTTATTTTGATTATCGGATAAAATTTCAATAGCTGGAATCAGATTTTCTCGGATTAAATCCAGTCTACTTTGGGCACAAGCTCTTCTCCACTCTCCAACCGCACATTGTTCATGCTTATACCTCTCTTTCTGAAAGCTTCGCAGGGACTACTTTACGACGACGAGGGCCATTGTTGTCGATTTAGTGACCATGGGAGAGAGATAGAATTCGTTATCTCAGTGAATTCCTACCACCTCACTATAACCTTCTTTTTTTGGGCTGGGCTGTTCCATCAAATTTTTGAGAATCAGAAAGTCAGCCCAAACCAAAGGAAGGGGAAGGCCGTAACACAGAAAAAGTAGGCTGATCCAGATAAGCATGAACCAACCATGATTGGCCGATTTCAACAACAGCAGCAGCAGCGCCTTGCATTTGAGAAAACGAACCCATTTTATGGGAAATGCTGCAGGAAGTTATGCAGGGGCATCCTGTTTTGTTGATTGGCATTTCATGCCTGCAGCCCTACTGAATTCGACCTTTTATCAGCTAGTTAGGTAGCGTAGTAAGGTTTGAAGAATATGACCTTTCTACTTATGATAGTCACGAAACCCATGATACAATCTTCTTGTATGTCAATTTAGCAAACGGGAAAACTCCATTCAATTCTTGATGGAAACGGAGTTTTGCGAATTCTCCCCGGCGGGGTGCTAACTCGAATACTCGAATGCTGCTGGTGAATCTGCACCAACTGGAACTTAATCGGGGAAAATGAAAACTATCTTGTTTTGGAAGGGCTTCGTGAGGTTCATACACTTAGCTTTGCATACGCACCGAATGTGGCAGTGGAGGACCTAGGGCTCCACGTTGCGGTGTGCACCGAAATTTTGCTAGAAATCTTGGCAGCAATCAAGTCAACTAATTTGTTTTGGCAGAACCATGTTTTTCAGAACGCCAAAGTAAATTCGATCACAAAATTTGTAGTATCATGAAATTTTCAGTATCGTATTCATTACACAAGAGCAAATGAGAAGTAAAAGATACTGTACAAAATATCGTTGATACAAACAGTTGAAGCTTAATAAATCAACGCCCATGGTCTTGAGAAACATAAAATGGTTTTGCCATCATGAGTCTTGAAGCCAGACATTCCAAATTAGGATCGAAATCGTAAGGAGTGGCAGGGATCCAAGGTGGAGGTACAGATGCTGACAACCCGTGCAATCATTAAGATGCACGCCGAGCTGGTACAATGTTGTCCTCTGCTGATCTGCAGAAACGATTCCCGGAACGATATTTCCAAATTGTTAGAGCTGATGGGGTGTTTTATCTCCATAGGTTGATTGGGAGTTCATCTCTTCTGGTTCCTCTTTGTACACGAGGCGAACTCCAACCTCCTTTACTTGCATAAATTCACCTCCATGCACTGAAATACTGACTTCATCTCCGCCTTCCAAATGATTTCCAAACTTCTAATAACTTAACCACATCGTAGCTCCACTATCTTCTACAGTTCCACAGACATGTGGGCAATGGCTCCAAACCAAACTCTTCGTCCTATCACTAATGACAGTATGTGGTTCACAAGATCTTGGATCACCTGATGAGTGCTCATAAACTGAACACACATTCAAGCCTTGTAGCCTCAAATTAAGATATGTAGACAAAATAAAATCAATTGACGATCCTACATTCTTAAAGTTGAACCCGGGTGGAACCTTGCTACCAAGAGTATAAGCGTAAATTATATGTGTTTTATAACATACCTGTGCAACGAAAAGAAAAACTAAACATCATAGAGAGTGAGAGAGTGAGAGAGAGAGAGAGAGAGCACACCTGTAGGGGAAACCTCCTTTTTTGCATGCCAGACCATGATTTTAGCTTTACAGTTAGGTTTCCCATGGATTGCAAGTTTGACGAGCCCAAATTGTTAACAATCTCAGATTCAACGTTTTCTATGGATTCTAATTTGAATGCGCTCAAAGTCTCTAGATGGTGGCATGCATCCAATTGACAAGTGGTTGTTGGACGGTGCGAGATTTGATACGTTACTTCCTCCAGGAATCTATTAGCTGCTAAACGCAGCTGTAGTTGCACGACCCCATCAAGTTTGCGAAGCCTTGGGCAAAATTCCATCCTTAACCAATCTAGCTTTGTAAGACCTCTGGCAAAATCTGGGAGGCTATGAAATTGATTATGTGACAGATTTAGTTTCTTCAATGAGCATAGGTTGCTAAGGCCTCTGGGGGAATCATCCTCCGAAAGATTACATTTCGCAAGACTTAATTCTACCAAGGACCGTGTTAAAGAAGGCCAAAAAATCTTTGGACTTTCTCTTGGCTTCAACCGCCAAGGCCAGATGAAAGATTGCACTGTGTTCATTTGCCCATTGGTAGGTAGAGATTGATTTAAAGCAATTCCATCTACCTTGAGCACAGTTAGAGACTCCATATTTTCCATGTTTGTCAGCAATCCGTCGAGATTTGAGCAACCAAAGATGACAAGCGTTTCCAAATGTTTTAGCATACCAATGCTTCTTGGAATATTCCTCAAATTTTTGCAATCTTCCAAATTCAACAAAACGAGTCTCTCAAGGCATCCAATGGATTTATGAACCTCAACCAAACTTGTACAATTTTTAAGCACTAACCTCTCAAGACTTGGGAGTTCTGAAAAGTTAGGGGTTTTGGCAAGGTTATATGAATGACTTAGATTGAGGATTTTTAACAACTGAAGAAACTGCAAAAGAAGGGTTAAAAAAAGTGGGTATCAAAGCCTTCAAGTCACTTTCCAAAGAAATTTGAAAGGAAGAAAAAGGTAGTAACATACCTTTGTTCCTTTCCATACATTTTTTAAGCAGCTATATTGCATATCAAGAGCAACCAAGGTCTCCAAAGGAAAATCACCAGGTATTGACTTAAGTGGGAATCCACACCAGCACAACCATCTTAATCCTTTAGGAAACTTTTTATAAGGCCTACTAATAAGTACATGACTGAGCTGTAGAAGTTTTAATTTGTTCATCCTTGCAAATGCATCAGCTTCAAAAGCCTCTGGAATTGAATTTTTTGGATCTGTGGGTTCAAGTTTTGAGGGGAAGATACTAAAACCATACCTTTTAAGTGAACCACCAAAATTTGACAATAAGGACTTCCCAAGGAACTCTTCATAGCGACGTTTTTTATTGTTACCAGAAACCGTACAAGCATATGCTTCCTCTTTCAACAGACACATATCGAGTCCGAGGCCTTCTATCTCGCTTGTGCCCTATCATAAGAATGAGGGTGAAACAAAAAAAGAAGAGAAATGGAGCATAAGCAGCTAACTCGCTTGTGCCCTAACATAAAAATGAGGGGAAAAAAAAGAAAAGGAAAATGGATCATAAGCAGCATGAACAATGATTAGTGAATAACATATATCATATCCCTACACAAATTCATTCAAAAATACATAAAGAGCAAAGTATAATTCTTATAGTGTTTTCACTCAAAACATTAAATGCGTCCTTGTGATTACAAAGGATGCTACGTTTTGCCTGGCTCCTTTGGTGACTCTTGACGAACAATTTCTCCTCCCACTTGTTCAACCAAATGATGCATTACCAGCATATTTCTTTCATCAATCGATATTAGACATTTGTCAATGAGGTTTTGAATCCCAAACCATGGTGAAAAATTCACTTCCATCTAAGATTGTAACTGCAAAATCCTTATCGCTTCCAATGAAAAACAAGCAAGATTGAGGAATAGACATTTGTCGTGGTCATCTTATAACGAGTCATAGCTTATTTGGAGTTTTTCAAGGATTTGACTATTGGGAATTGCTTTCAATTTTTCCAATTGACTTTTCCATACGTTTAAGCAACTCCCTAATAGAGAAGAATCTAGAACTTTAATTGCCAATGGAATCCCTCCACAGTAGCTTACCACCCTTTTTGAGACCACTCCATAGCCCTTTATTGGAAAACATTTTCCAAAAGCATGCCAGCTAAAGAGCTCCAAGGATTCCTTGTCACTCATTTTTTCAAGCCTATGCACCTTATAAAATTCATAAGCCCCGAGTAACCGCTCACGAGTCACGCCTGGTGGTTATGATGATTTTACTTCCTGGAAAAAGCCAACCTTGCATTCCAAGTAGTGCATCTAATTGGTCTAGTTTATCCACATCATCAAGAACTACCAAAACTTTTTTGCAACATATGGCATCTTTAATCATAGCAGTTCCTTCAGCAATACTATTCAGTTTCACTTTCCTTGTCTTCAAAATATCTGAAAGAAATCGTCTTTGTAAAACAAAGTAAACCGTCTTGTTGTTGTGAAATTTCTCTTACATTTGCAATAAAACTGCTACCTTCAAATCTTACAAAGTTCAAATTATATAGATATGTTGCAGTGGTTGTCTTGCCTATTCCACCCATTCCACAAATCGCAACTATTCCAAGATTACTTGGCCCATCTTCTAACCAAAGCTGAATGTTGTTGACTCGTGAATGCATTCCAACCAAGTGGGGGGCAATGTTCAAAGATGTGCGACTTAGCTTGCCTCCAATCACTTTTATAATTTTCTTCATAAACCTTGCCTCGTGTCTGAAAATTGCGATTCAGATGGAACATAAAAAATGATAAGAATATATGATTGAATAGCATAAACCAAGAACTAAACATTACATCAAAGTTACTAACAAAAATGATCACGTTATTGGCATTGCTGCAAGCTAAGCCTGCAATAATCCGATGAGTATGAGCTGAAAAGTGACACTGAGTACGAGAAAATTACCCATCAACTTGATTTTGTAAACTCATCCTGGCCAAATCTACAACTTCTCTAAGCGCAGCCCTCCATGTTCCTATTTTATCCTTCAATTTCTCTCTTGCCAGTTCATCTGTTTTTGATTTGAGCTTCTCTTCATGCTTGTAAATGCTTTTTTGAAATTGCCGGCCGGTTTGCTTCCTCACTTCAGATGGCTCCACATCATAGAAGACAGGTAGTACTACGTGTCCAAAAGTCCTCCGTTTGAGGATCATCACGAGCTCTTCAAGGCACCAAGTTGACGAGGCATAGTACTTTGAGAAGACTATCATAGAAATCCTCGACTCTCGAATCGCTTTCTCAAGTTCAGACTTGATATCTTCTCCTTTTTCTATGCCATCATCACCTTTGAAGGTGTGAAATCCAGCTTGGTCCAAAGCTGCATAGAGGTGATCAATGAAAGTCTTGCGAGTGTCCTAGCCCCTGAAGCTCAAGAACACATGACAACTACTTGGAGAAGCCGAAGAAGAGGCTTCATGGGATTTCAAAGTAGACATTGAACAAACCCCAAGAAAAGACTGAGTCAAGCACCAAGAGAGCCTATCAGTCAAGACTCCAGAAGCAATTCAGTGTGTATTTAAGAAGGGATGCCAGTTGAGCCAATGAGAGTTAACTGAAACCTAGGTTTTTTTTTTCCCCCTTTTTTTTAAATAACTTAAACGGAAAAGAACTTGGTTAGTTGGATCTGGAACTTGGTTAACACATCTCCACGCGGAACATTTTTACCCAGCTGCTTATGCACAATTACAATATCATAGTGTTGAACTCCAAACAAAGAACTCCAGCCATTAAGAAACTAAATCTATGTACTTGCTATATTTATGTTCTTTCCAAAGAGAAGGAAAATCCCTACCATTGTGCTTTGCGAAAACCTAGACAAAAACCCGTAGATTCCATGTCCAATAAAATTTGCGCAATCACAGCCGTCTATTTCAGCATTGGACGGTCCTGATTTTAAAAAACTATTTCTCCCAGTGAATAGTTTTTTTTACAAAATCTCTTCCAATAGTGCATAGTTTTTTTAAAATTCGGACCGTCCAATATACTTTGGACACACGTGATTTGGCTCCATAAACGCGAATATATAGAAAGGTTCGTAAATAAGTTTTTCTTGTACATAAAATTATAGTCCTGAACAAGACATTCATTTTAGATTTCCTGCTATAAACCAACGGTTTATATGTATGGGTTGCTTTTCTCTGTGGTTTTCAAACATTTTTATGTTCAAAATTGATAAATCTTGAGAATAATTTTGTTCACATTCCTTTAAATTAAGAAGGCGAATATTATACTCCTTGTGATTGCTCAAAATTATGTAGGATTCACAGAATCAATACATTTTTTTAAAATAAAATATTAATGAGTTAGTTTGTGATGAACTCCGCACGATTTCCACCAATTACTGGGAGGATAATATTCACCTTGGTTAAAGGACCAAACCTGGCCTACCCGTCTTCTTGCATGAGGTAGATTTTCTTCCCAAAAATTCAGCCTCTGCCCATCAGATTCATTTCAATACAAAATTCACATGGTAGAAATTAAGTATACTCTAAGGCCTTGTTTGATAAATGGATTGGAGGTTGGGATTGGATTGGATTACCAAGGGAATAGTATTAGTAATACTGTGTTTGATTTTCAAAATTGGTCCAGATTGGTAGTCCCATAGGATTAACAATCCGGCCCATAGGGGGTATTAGCAATATCCCATGGAACTTGGTATTCGTAATCCAATCCCGACTCTTTCTCATGACCAATCCCTTCTCATTATCAATTTTTTTATCAATCAAATCCCATCTCAAACAAACAAGATATTAATAATCCTATCATCTAATACCATCTCAAACAAACATACTCATTATCAATACCTTCTAATTAACAATTCCATCTCATTTCCAATTCCAATCCTAATCCCACTTCGTTACGAATTCCATTCATCATTTATCATTGTTATCAAACGGGGCCTAAAAGAAACCAGTTTAATTATTCCAAAGCAAACTTTCCTCTTTTAGGGGGTGTTCGTTCCACTAACATATTTTTTTTTTACTTTTAGAAGAAAAAGTGTACGTTTTGTCTCTTTATTTAAATTTTTTTTGCATTTGTTAATTTTGTGTCAAATTTTTGTTGATTAGTGATTAGTCTCGACGAGACAAATCAGAAATTTTTTCTTTTACTTTTACTTTCATATTTTGGGAAATAATTATTTTTAAGTGAAAAAAAGTTAGGGTAAATTGAGTAGGAGGACATAGTATAGGGTTTATGCCACAATTAGTCCATTTACTTTTTTCCTTGTAGTCTCCAGGACAATTGCACTTAGTCTCTCAAAAATACACTCCGACGTATCTGTTCATTTTTTGTGTATCTGTTGAAATTTTAATTTTTTTTATTTTGATCGTTGACTGGCGTTGACCGGCGTCAACTGGTTTATCTGTTCATTTTTGTTGTATCTGTTGATTTTTTATTTTTACCTCTACCATCCAACCACCACCACGCCACCACCACTGCCACCATCCTGCCACAACCTCCGCTTCCACCACCATGCCACCACCACCACCACTTCCACCACCACCACCATGCCACTAAACCCTCCATTTCCACCACCACCTTTACCACCACGCCGCCACCACCTCCACCACTCAACCACCACTTCCACCACCACCACCACGATGCCACCACCACCGCCACCATGCCACCACAATCCCCACTTCCACCACCACTTCTACCACGACTCCATCACCACTACGCCACCACATCCACCTCCACCACCACCACCATGCCACCACAACCTCCACTTTCACCACCACCTCTACCACCACTCCATCACCACCATGCCACCACCTCCACCACTTCCACCACCACCACTACAACGCCACCACCACCATGCCACCACAACCTCCACTTCCACCACCACATCTACCACCTCTCCTCCACCACCACCACCACCATCACCACTTCTACCACACCCCCCTCCCCTCAGCACCTCCGTAACCATTCCACCACCACCACGACTCCAGTTCCCCAATCATGTCTACCACCACCACACCACCACCACCACCACCACCACAACACAAAGCAGATACAGATACACCAAAACAGATACAATAAATATACCAAAACAGTTACACCAATACAAAACAAATATATATATATCAACAGCAAATGTACTAAAAAAATACAAATATACCAACAATATCGGCTAGGGTTTGTTCTAGCTTCTCTCTTGCAAAATTGGAGAGAGAAACATATTTTTCTTGGACGGAGGTTGACGGTACGTAGGAGTTTAATTGATTAGTATTTTTAATACGTCAAGTGTTTATATGATATTTCGTTAGGGTCAGGTATTTATGTCTACTACCACCACGACCATGTCTACCACCATTACTCCACAACCACCACCACAGCCACAACAAAGTCTTTTTTCTTTCCTTAAAACAAAACAGATACAGATATACCTAATACAGATACACCAAAACAGATATAATAGATATATCGCAACAGATACACCAATACGCGGATAAAAAAAAATAGATACAACAACACAAAACAGATACAGTTGTATCAATAGCAGATGTATCAAAATAGATATAAATATACCAAAATACATACTCCAACATAACACAAAACAGATACAGATATACCAATACACCAAAACAGATACACCAACACAAAACAGATACAGATATATCAATATTAGATATACTAAAATAGATCCACAACCTCCACTTCCACCACCATCACCACCACCACCACAACCACAACCTCCACTTAAAAATACAAATATATCAACAACAGATACACAAAAAATGAACAGATATACCGGTCAATGTCAACGCCAATCAACGGTCAAAAAAATAAAAAAAAAATCAACAGATACACAAAAAATGAACAGATACACTGATCAATGTCAGTCAACGCCGGTCAACGGTCAAAAAAACAAAAAAAAATCAACAGATATACCAAAAGTGAACAGATACACCAGTCAACGTCGGTCAACACCGGTCAACGGTCAAAATAAAAAAAAAATTTAAAAAAAGACATTTTTGTGTTAGCCAAATAAGGCTCTTGTCTCATTAAAGTCAATTTAAATGAAAAGACATTTTTTTGTGTTAGCCAAACAAGGCCCTTATCTCATTAAAGGCAATTTGGTCTTTTCACGGACCTTAAACTTCAAAATATTTTCATTAATGGACTTTACACATCACTGAAACTTAAGTTGGACTAAATCCGCTTTGAGACCTCTTCTTTTGGACTTTAGACCAATTTGTTGAAAAAGTTAAACACATTTTTAAAACTCGTTAACTTTTCAAACCAGCTTCGGGGGTTTTGGTTGATCAGGTTTTTTGGTTTAGGGGGCTGACTGATCCACATTCTAGTTAACGGGGTGTCGGTGGAATTAACCCTTTCTTCCTAATTAAAATCTAGGGGTTTAGCCCTTCGTTTCTCGCAATCAGAGATTCAGAAGTGACGACAATGAAAAGAAGCTGTGGTGGCCTTGGTTATCATGTCGATAACCGGGCCGGACGTATGAGTCAGTGTCTCCACGGGCCTGGGTGTTGAACCGAAGAGTGTTGTTGCTCCTGACCTCGGGTTTGGTTTCATGACCGCGTACGCGTTTCGGCTTCGTGCTACCCAAGGCATCTGAGTAAGGCAGTTATGATGGATGGGTCCCATGACGATCCCTCCACAGCAGCAGCACTCATTTGGATCAGGCCATGTGCTCCGTAACCGCTTTGTTTCCCCCGTCATGTATGATGTCACCTGAGGCAGTTACCCGAGCGTGACCTCCACGCGTTGGTTTGAAGGCCAAGTAAACCTAGGTCTATAAATACAAAGGGATGCTCATTGTGAAAAATATGCCGTTTTTCCCAAAACCGTGGACCTAAACTTTACCCTTGAGATCGAACTTGATCGTCGGAAGGTCACTGGGCAACAAAAGCCCTAGTGACTTGTTAGTGACTTGTTGCAGGTCCGGCAGCAGGAGCGGAGAAGAAAGGAGCCCAACCGTACACAAACTAGGTCCCGATAAATCGAACCCCTATAGAAGCAGAGCAAGCACGCCCAACGGGGCAATGGGTCCGTCCATACTCTCCATCCCACACTACATCCTAATGGAGATTCTGAGCAAACTGCCCATGACGACACTCAGCAACTGCAGGTGCGTATGTTCGTATTTCCGTGACTTGATCTCAGACCCTCAGTTTGCTCAACTCCACCTCTCCAGATCACAACCCTCCCTCTTCCTTCGTTCCTCCTATGTTCAGTTTTATACGTACGTAGTAGAACCGATTCATCCATGCGTTGTGGATAGCGTTGGTGATGTTCATATACCCTATGACACCCTTTTGAAATTCAAACCTAAATCTGAGGCACCCACCGAAGGATTGGAGGTTTTGAGTTCTTGCAATGGTTTAATTTGCTTTTACGGTCCTAGGACTTATAACCTGTAGTGGCTTCGGTTATCATGTCGGTAACCGAGTGTTGCGCATGAGCCAGTGTATTCCCTACTGCGGTTGGATGACCGAAGAGTGTCGCTGTCCCCAATCCGAGGTTCGGTGCTGTCTCAGAGAAGATGCTTCGGTTCTAGCATTATCCACTGCAGGAGAGCAAGGTAGTTACAACGGATGGACCCCACATCGGATTCGTCAGCACAGCAATCATTAAGGGTAGGTCATGTGCTCCGTAACCGTTTTATTCCCCTCCGTCACGAATGACGTCATCCGAAGCGGTTACCTGAGCGTGATCTCCACGCGTTGGCTTGAAGGCCAAGTAAACCTAGGTCTATAAATACAAAGGGATACTGATCAAGAGAGGTACGCATTCTCCCCAAAACCCTAGAGCTAAACCTCTCTCCTTACATCTAACTTGATCGTCGGAGGGTCACTGGGCAATATCAGCCCTAATGACTTGTTGCAGGTCTCACGGCGGAGCAGGAAGGAATCCCACGATGTGTGCTGTCTAGGTCTTCAATAATCCGAACCCCTACATAACCCATATGTTGTATGCAATCCCGTTATCGGTGAGTATGTGATTGTGCCCCAAATAGAAAAGTATAATTTCGATCAATGCGGTTCTGGGTTTGGATTTTGTCCGAGGACTAATCGGTACAAAGTATTGCTTTTTTTACACCCGAGTAGGGTGTTTGGGTTACTGAGATTGGAGGCTGAAATCAACACTTTAGGGACTAATTCGTGGAGGAGAGTTGGAGATGCTCTGCGCTATCTGCATTTGTATTCTGGTGGTTGCTTTTTGAATGGGGCTCTTCATTGGCTTGTCCACGACACAGAAATTGTTTCAAATCGATCTGTTGTTTTGAATTTGGGAAGGAGCGATTCCAGCCATTTCCAGGGCCATCTCAATTTTATAGATTTCTTGGACAGCTTAGGGTGGATACAATGAAAATGGAGGTGTTGAAGGATCATCTGTCAATATCTCATAATCCTACTGATGATACGCTTGAAATATGGGTGATGAAGGATTATGCGGTGCAGAACTCTTGGACGAAAGATTTTGTCATTGAAATCCCATGGGTGGTAAAACGTTACTGCGGCCAGATCTATCAACCGTTAATGGTTTTGATTAATGGGGATATCTTGATGCAATTTGGTTTATCCGTCCTAGTTTCTTGCAATCCGAGGGACAGAAGTATCAGAAAGGTCATGGTCAATGGAATGCGACCTGCCACTAAAGCAATGACATACATTCCAAGTTTTGTTTCAATAAAGAATGCTGCCATGGGGAGGCACTCTTAAGGTACTCATGCATTCTGTTGAATTTGTATAGTCTTAGCAATTTCATAATCGATTCATCAAAAGACAATGCAAGACGTTATATTTTCTTGTTCTTTTTTTAAGAACTTAGATGCGTGAAAAGTTAAAGGTTCTTTATTTCCCATATTCTTGCATGAAAAGTTGTTTAGGCACCCGAGAATCCGAGGTTGGGGAAACTCTTGTGGAAATCAAACCCTTCCAGCCATAATTTGCAATCACATAGAAACACGGTTTAGAAAATTACAAGGTAACCATGAATAGGAATTTTATCTTACTAGAACACAAGGACTCTCAGGTGAAATTGTTCGGGCAGCTTGTTTCCTTCTCCACTTCAGGGTACGCATGAGTTCCCTCTATGTAAATTCTTAATTGGCCTTTTGATATATCAAATTCTGAATTGGCATAATTTTGATTTTTCACGCATAAGTGAATAAGTGCTTAGGTTAATGTAAAGTTGAAAATATACTTGTTAGATTACCTGCTAGGTATTAAAATACAATAAACAAATGAAAATTTCCATTTTCTGCTATAATATCCGAAATTTTCTTTGTCCATCGATTCGTTGCATGTGGGATTAGTGTTTGTCTAGTTCATATGGACAAGACTAACGCAATTAAAAAATAAAAAATTGGCCTAGGGTCCACTATAGCATGTTTCTAACCCACTAGGTCCACTGATCATGTTTCTAACCCACTAAGTCCACTAATATGTATTTGGTAAGGTATAAAGTCCACTACATTTAAAAAGAGAATTAGTGCCTGACAGAATTACCCTTCCATTCAAATCACATCCATTTAGCCCATTATCTCTCCATTATCCCTTCTAGTTTTTTAAATCACGCAAATCATGGGTCTCTCTCTCTCTCTCTCTCTATATTTGAAATCACTCACGCCAATCACGTTGTTGTACTTATATAACGTTATATAATAGTCGAAAATTCTCCTTTTCTGATGCACTATATATAACATTATTGTACATATATAACGTTATATATTCTCCTTTTTAAGAGTTAAGCCGCTGCGCGGACCAATTCATATAAGGTTGTCTATGGTTATATATATGGTTATATATGATTATATATGATTATGGTTATATGTTTATGCATATATATGATCAAGTTTTAACAAGTAACAATTATTGAAACCACTCACCCGCTCTGTCGCTACACATATAACATTATATCTTTAGGTCTGTTAAGCTGTTATGCGGACCAATTCATATAAGGCTATCTATGGTTATATATGATTATGGTTATATGTTTGTGCATATATATGTTCAAGTTTTAACAAGTATCAATCATTGAAACCATTACATCCGCCAATCAAAACATCTGTATTCAAAATAAATAAAAAATGGATTCAGAGTCTGCTATTGTTCAACTACGTAGTTATAAATTTGATCGATAGATCTACAAAACGGATTCAGAGTCTTCTGAATAGCAATATGAAAACAAGAAAAAGAAATTACACCAAAAGACTTTAACCAAATTAAAATTCTAAATCTAATATTCTTGACTGTCTTCTCAGGATCAACGATCCTAAAGTGGCTCTTCAACGTCACGAGGTACCTTTGGTAGAATGATTTGATGTGGAGGGCTCTTCTGAGGTTGTAGTTCATCCTAAACTCCATTATCATGGTGTTATTGTGGTGATACTCCAATTTGCAATAAATTGGATTAGGCACTTCATGAAACCATACTCCTATTTCTTGTGGATTTGTCATTTCTGCACATATAAGAAAAAGTTAAACAGATTAAATTTACGTTATTGAATAGGTCCGCGCAGCGGCTTACAGACCTGAATATATAACCATATATGTTTCTTAACAGCAGCAAAAAAAGTACAAAAAATATTTCAGGCGAAAACATGATATATAATCTTCCACAAGTATACTGATCATATATAACATTATATCAAGTTAATATGGAACATATAAGAAAAAAGTTAAACAGATGAAAACATATAACTTTATAATGTTAAGAAAAGGATTCAAGAATTCGTATATTACCATATATATTTTATGATATCAGCTGTTAAACGAAAATCTAAACGTTATATATCTCATGATATATGGTTATATGTACAAAATAAATTAACATATATTTATACACAAAAACTAATAAACTGCTAAATTTACGTTATTGAATAGGTCCGCGCAGCGGCTTATAGACTTGAATATATAACCATATATGTCTCTTAACAGCAGCAAAAAAAAGTACAAAAAATATTTTAAAGCCAGCAAAAAAACAGTTTCAATGCAATTGGACTACCATTATATAATATATAATCATTTATATTTCAAGTGAAAACATGATATATAACATTCCACAAGTATACTAATAATATATAACATTATATCAAAGTTAATATGGAACATCTAACAGTTGTATGTTGTTGCAATACAATGAAAATTATACAGTATATCATATATAACCATATATATTTCATGATATAACTTCATATATAACCTTTCACATGTCAGTATATCATATATAACATTATATCAATAAATTCATGTACATATAACCGTGTGTCATTATCTGTACTTAATTCAATCACACCCTTACGGATCAAAGATTCACAAAACCACATATTCATATAACCATATATACAAAGACAAACATACCTGGTAATCGATTCCGATGTAGGATTTGTCGGCGATGGATAAATGAAGGCGAACAACTGCGATGAGCCCGACGGCGTCCGACTGAAACGAAGGAGAGCAACGGCGAAGAACGGCGACTAGCATCCGACTAGAACGGGCGATGAACGGAGAAGAATGTCCGATTGAATCTGGGCGAAAAACGGCAACGAACAAGAACGTCCGACTGAAACGAAGGAGAGCAATCGAAGAACGGCGACTAGCATCCGACTAGAACGGGCGGTGAACAAAGAAGGCTGACGATGAAATGGTAGGCGATCTGGTGCTACGGTTTTTCACTAAAAGTTC
>BPLS01029614.1:216113-235598 GCA_019656275.1 Rhododendron kiyosumense | reverse complement strand
GAGGTAGGATATATGCTAAATGTTTACATATGGATGTGTATATGTGTAGATGTACCTGTATTTTGAGATTTTGGTAGAGTATTCATAGTCTAAACCCTGCTTTAGTTTGATGTGGTTGATAGTATTTGCTATACACGATTTTGGTTAGAAATTTGTATGGTTATCCATGATTATGATAGGGAGTATACCTTTTTAGGCATTCTTGATCTTTAAATGTATGGGGTTTCCATTCAAAGTGAAAATAAAGAATTTTAAGTGATACTAGAACAAGAGCTAATTATGGACACGCACACCATGTGTTTGATGAAAAGATAGTAACTTAAATGGACAAATTTTGTTTTATAATAGGTGGATTATTTTTACCTTATGCAATTAGTAGGCTGAGGAAAGGGATTTGTTGATATATGATTTTGTTTACTTGTTACATATATGTGAGTTGTTTTGAATAATTTGTGTGTTTGTGGAGACTAGATTGATTATATTTTATGTTAGTTGAAGTTGACGAATTTGGGTGAGTATTCGAGGAATTCTAGTTGATATAGGCTTTAAGGCCAAGTATTTGAGATATTTTAGAATATGATAGTTTTGTAGTTTTGAGTTGGGTCACCAGGAAACTCGGGTCAATTGTGATGCCGTCGGTGAAAGTCCGTAAACCAATTCGGGTCAATTGTGACGCCATCGGTGAAAGTCCGTAAACCCGTGCGGGGTAGTTTGCTTCGTCCTTCGGGTTAGTAGCCCGTAAAGTGCATGTGCTAGAGACGTCTAGCACGGTGATTGCATCGGTGAGCAACTCATATAATGTTATGTCTTGGTGTTAAGTAAATTTGATATTCGATTTGGTTGGCTATTCTATTATGAGCCTTGTTATTTTTCGTATCGACTTTTATGGGTAATTTCCTTTATTTGGGACTTGATTTGAGTTCGTGGTTTAATAGTGTTCCTTTGAGCATTTGAAGGGAAGTAAAAAAATTGGAAACACTTAATATAATGCATAGATTATTTTTGTTGTGTTGGCTTGACTTTGAATTGGGACCTTATAAGTTCATTGTAAATATTGAAGAAGAAGAAAGCATGAAAATCTTTTCAATACTTGTATATAAAAATAGTATATTTTGTATATCAAGCTTTGCATGTTCATATCTTTTCATTTAGCGTATTTCCTGCACGAGCTGTGGCTCATGTTGTTGTTAACCCAAATTTTTCAGGTTTGGAGGTGGATTCGAGGCTTAGGAATCATGGGTCTTTTATTAGGAGCTTAATGGAATACTTGTATATTTTTGGCTCTAAGACTTGTAAACTTTTATTTTGGGTTGTAAGAACTTGAATTGCGAGATATATTAATTTGGTGATGTAAACTTGTATATTGGAAGAATAGGGCCTGGAAGTGCGTAATATATAGGGTATTTTAAAGTTTATTTGTAATAAAAGGCGGGTCGTGACAGCCACCCCACTTGAATCCTATGAATCACATCATCGGCAATCTCTCTATCCCTACTAATGATTGATCCTAAGTATGTAAAATGAGCACTCTTAGGTATCTCCTGGACTTGGATAATCACTCTTTCTTCGTGCGCACTGCTGGTACCACTAAACTTGCACGCCATATACTCAGTTTTACTCCTACTTATTCAGAAACCCTTTGACTCCAATGCTTCCCTCCAAATTTCTAGTTTCGTATTAACACCTCTAGCGGATTCATCTACGAGGACAATGTCATCTGCAAACATCATACACCATGGAATATCCTCTTGGAATTATCTAGTCAATTCATCCATAACTAAGGCAAAAAGGTACGGGCTCAAGGCTGACCCTTGATGCAATCCTACAATGATTGAGAATTCACTCGTTTCCCCTATTGGTGATCGAATGGTAGTGACGGCACCCCAATGAATCTTTCCTATGAGTCACTATTAAGGACAATAACCATCGTTTGTTTTTAATCATCTCTGCATTGACCCAGGTGAGAATTTTTGCAAATGATGTTTGGACAGCTACTAACTCATTCATCGAGTCATTGTGTTTTCGCTTTCAAATTCCAACTACATATTGATTTCACGCTCGTTTAATTTGGCGTCTTGTAGTTTCTTCTCCCTTAAGTCACTATCCTCCTTCAGATGGTTTGATGAGTATTTTCGTGCATTTGTGATTTTGTTTACTCAATTCAGTATCTATGGCTTTCTCAACAAGCTGATTACATCGGTGAATGAATCGTCATGTTAATATGTGTTCTTATTGTTTCTCTCTTCAATTGGTCAGATGGCCATTCTTTGACAAATCACGTATTGCATCAGAATTGAGCTTCAAATTGGGTCTAGGACAAGGGATGTTCTTCATCTTCGATGCTTCCGGATCATTTTTCCCTGCCTATTTTGTCATGGTGATATAAGCGAAGTGTCTTTATATTTGGTTTTGTTTTTGTTTTAAGATGGGGCAAAAGACCGCGTTTATCTCTGGATGAATACAGAATGAAAAACTGCATGCATCAGCTATCAAAGTAACACTTTCAATCGTCAAATGTCATTTTCGTTGTTTGGATCAGATTACTAATCATACGGAAAAGGACTAGTAACAGGACCACAATGTCATGCCCTCGATTTTTCAACACAAATAAACAATCCATTTTAATAAAAAGTCCTCGCATATCACTAATAATATTCCCAAAAGAGTCCTCACCTGCTTCATTTTACAAACAAATCCCCAAGTTTAGATAATTACAACTTTGGCATCACGGCCCAAATAAGTTTAGGTACAAGTACAAACATATTCAAAATATTACAAACGATTAGTCAAAGGGTTGAAATGATAAATTACATATACATCTCAGTCAAAATAAAGTTTATACAAAGATGCTTAAGTAACTACATGAGGTTAGCTTCCAAAAAGTCTTTCATTCCCAATCACACATTGCTTATGAGCTATTGTCTAGCATTTTGACCTGAAAAGAAAGATTAGGTTGAGCTACACTAGCCCAGTAGGAAAATCTTTAACAATCTTATATGCAAATAAGGTGACAAGGGCAAGAGAAGGAAAACAAGAGAATATGGCTCATCGAAGTAATACAATAGACTCAAAGATGTGTTACACATTCAAGGCGATCATTTTAAGGTATGCTATAATCACACTATGTCATAAGGTTCACAAAACTCAAGCAAATAACAACTTTGACATGACTCACTATCTCATATCTCCGCCATCGACATTTCCACCCCTTGCGTTGTCGTATAACACCACGAGAGTCACCATATTACCACCCCCAGCATTACAGTGAATACCAACATCTAAGGTCACCGTATTACCACTCCTTGCGTTACGAGACCATATATGTTTTTGTATTAGCACCCCATGCGTTACGAGACTTCCTAAATCGATCACCGACCCAAACAACTATTTCCTCACTTAACCTACAAATTAGAGCTTTCTTATAAGGGAAATTTTCAAAATGGCACCTGAACTTTGCACCACATGTCACAGAGACATCTAAACTTAAGTTTATTTTAATTAAACACATGTACTAACAAAATCCCCAAATTTAGACACCTGAACTTAAGTTTATTTCAATTAAACGCCTATACTAACAAAATCCCCAAATTTAGACCCCCGCCGTTATATTTTGTCTCAAAAATTGATGATATGGTATCTTCAATCTGTTTAAGTTGCCCCATTGTACATGTTTCCAATAAGGGACAATGCACCCAAGCGAAACCCATAGGCAAACTTCATCGTCCTCTATCAGAAATAGTGCAATGCGGCAACTTAAACAGGTTGGAGATGCCATGTCAGCAATTTTTAGGACAAAATTTAACGGCGGGGGTCTAAATTTGGGGATTTTGTTAGTACAAGTGTTTAATTGAAATAAACTTAAGTTCAGGTGTAAATTTGGGGATTTTGTTACTACAGGTGTTTAATTGAAATAAACTTAAGTTGAGGTGTCTCTGTGACATTTGGTGCAAAGTTCAGGTGCCATTTTGAAATTTTCCCTTCTTATAACCTCATACATTCATGAAATATGCCACAACGTTCACAAGCAATCATTCATTCGCAAGTTGCATCTTAATAACATTTCAACCAAGTAAACTATCATCCATCCTTTACTAACGGAAGGCCAATGGGTCAAAAGTAACATCCACGAATCATAGAAAATCGAAATGACAAAACAAGAATCATTGGAGTAGCCAAAGGAGGTTAGGAGGTCGACACACCCCACTCTGACAGTCATAACTTTCTGTGTACTTGGGGTTTTTAGGTAATTTTGGTGGCAATGGAAAGTTGACTTCAAGACCTTTGAATCGATATAAAATTTGCATGAAATGGACATCGGACGAAGAAGTTATGGCCGTTTGAAGTTGGGCTTAAACTCAAAAGACGGGCAGAACTTCCAGAGAGGGGAGGGATCGATCCCCCCATCACCAGGGATCGATCCTTGGGCTTACTGGACCAGAAAACAAAAGGGGGATTGATCCCCCAAGTTTAGGGATCGATCCCTAAGCGATTTTTGGTGATTTTCTGCAGATTTCGACAGCGTTCGAGATGAACAAAGGGAGGCACACCAAGCTCGATTCTTGCATCAAATCATTATATAAACATATAAAAGAGGTAAAGAAGTCCCTACCTCGCGACGATAACCAAGATCTACAAGATTTGAGCAAGCCTTAACCACTTCGAACCTCAAAGCCTCGATTGAAGCCCGACCCAAGGAATTCTAAGCTTGAGAGCGCGAATGGAAGGTTGGAGGGAGGTTGTTTCTTGAAGATCTTGAGAGATGGAGTGGAGTTTGTGTGAGATGAGAGGAGAGAGAGAGGAGGCCGGCTAGAGAGAGAGAGAACAGATGAGAGAGATATTTGGGGATGAAAATAATCCCCTACACACACCCACTATTTATACTCCTACATTTTCAAATCACACCAACACTCCCTCAAGTCTCACTTCTTTCACTTCGGTCCTCAAATTAAATAATCACCAATTAAATCATATTTTCCAAATTTGCCCTTAACAAACATTTCAATATTTAAGAAATTTTCGGGTCTCTACACACAACATGTCACTAGTCCTTTTCCATTTGATTTTTTGGTGAACTTTTTTTTTCCAGGTCAAGATGTTCAAGTTTTTCACTTCAAGTTGGTATTTGTCTATTTGAATCTTGAATTGTAGGGCAAAAAGTATATTAGAAAAAAAAAAGAAGCAAGTTTTTACTTGTTCAGTTTGGTTTTTTTGTTATTTCCCATTAAACAAAATTTCCCTCAGCAGAGATTTATCCTTGGCAGGGCCACCTCATGCAAACAAGTGGAAAGATTATGGGAGGGGCATAAGAGAATTATTTGATCAGAATAATAAGATATTTGCACTGATCCAAACGGATTAAAAATTGGAGCACTTAACTTTTTAACTATATTTTTAATATATAAACTATCTAAAAAAAATTAAGCGCTCCAATTTTCAATCTGTTTGAACTAGTGTGAAGATCTTATTATTCTGATCATGTTATTCTAAAGGGTCATAATTAATTCTTGTCTCTAGGGCTCTCATAATCAAGTTTATGCTCCATACAGTCCCAAACAAAAGAGTATATTTTTAATTATGAGAGTCCTAAAGATAAAAGTTAATTATGTTTCTTTAGAATAATATGATCAGAATAATAAGATTTTCGCACCGATTCAAACGGATTAAAAATTGAAGTACTTAATTTTTGTTGACTATTTATATATTAAAAAATAGGAAAATATGGTTGGAAAGTTAAATGCTCCAATTTTCAATCCGTTTGAACCGGTGCAAAGATCTTGTTATTCTGATCATATTATTCTAAAGTGTCATAGTTAAATTTTGTCTGTGTAGCTCTCGTAATCAAGTTTTTGATCCATAGAATCCTAAATGAAAAAAAAAATTGTCGATTGTCTTGGCAAAGCTGAGCTGTCTTCTCTTAATTGGTTGGACGGACCCTACCTTATACACGGAAGGTCTGTGTAAAATTTATTCTCTATTTGTTTATCCTCTTGATGAATGAAATTATGTTTGTCAATACAAAAAAAATATTTTAATATTTGATTGTATTAGAAAATATCATCTCTTCCATAAAACAGAGTAAGCATTTACTGAGGTTTTGAATACTTCGGGGGTTGGTTTTGATCGGTTTTCTGAGTTGAGGGGGTCAAGTGATCACGCTCGCTCAGTAGTTGTTTTGGGGGTATGTGTAATTAACCATTTCTTAAGTTTAGGGGCCAATCCTAGAGGTGGCAAACGGGTTGTCCTGGCCATGACAATCGTGCTTTGTGTTGTGCCAATTTGTTTACTTAATCGTGTTGTGTTGGCCCAAAATTTTTTTTTCCCTTGGGCGTGACTACAGGGGCTTTCTACCCACTGTGGAATGTCCAGTTTGAGCCATAGCTACTATTCAAGAGGATAGGCCGTCGCTATAACACCACCTAGGTATAAGTGGGCATAAGTGTTTACCCACATACCCCCTTGCCACTGGCAAGACTCGAAACCGAGTCTCACCTGAGGATGAAGGGCACCCTCCCCACCAGGCTACCACCTTCGGTGGTTCATGTTTGCCCGATTACTTAATAGTGTCGTGCCCATGACGGCCCTGTGCCCTTTTGCGCCCATCTAGAACAGTTTCGTCGGGAAAAAAACTTGTGTGACCATTAACTACTTACGAAGTAGTATTTGTTGTGCCATGTCCCATGCACTTTCAGTGCCCGTCTAGAATCTAGTTTCGTAGGGAAAAAAAAATTTGCGTAACAACTACCAACTTAGCATTTTTTTCTTTTTTGTCAAATGGAAATTCACCAACTTAGCATTTGTTGTGCCGTGCCCCGTGCCTTTTCATGTTCGTCTAAAACCGTGTCGTGCCCGATTCGGTCCGTCCCATTTGACAGATCTACGTCATTCTTTCTTTTTAGTGTAAAACCCTTGTTTCTTCTTCGGGCGTGAAGAAAAAATTTGACGCTCAACGCGGCGATGGAGACCTCCATATTCTCCATCCCAAACACCATTCTCATGGAAATTCTGAGCAAACTTCCCATCACCACAATCTGCAATTGCAAGTGCGTATGTTCTTATTTCCGCAACTTGATTTCGGACCCTCAGTTTGCTCAACTCCACCTCTCTACATCGCAGCCCTCCCTCATGCTTCGTTCCTACGATTCTCGGGAATCTTCGCTGTACCTGGTAGAATCGATTGATACGTGCGATGTCGAGAGTGACATCGACGACAATATTTATACACCCAGTAACACCCTTTTGAAATTCTACCCTGAATGTGATGGACCTGCTGAGGGATTGGAGGTTTTGAGTTCTTGCAATTGTTTAATTTGCTTCCACTGGCCTAATACTTATAACCCATATGTTATATGCAATCCGGTTATCAATGAGTATGTGATTGTGCCCCAAACAGAAAAGGGTTATTCATGCAGTGCCGGGTTTGGATTCTGCCCAGGGACTAATTTGTGGAGAAGAGTTGGAGATGCTCCACGCTATCTGCAATCCTATTCAGGGGGTTGCTTTTTGAATGGGGCTCTTCATTGGATTGTCGCCGAAAACTATTCCGAATTGATGTGTTGTTTCGACTTTGGGAAGGAGAATTTCCAGCCATTTCCAGGGCGGTCTCAATTTCGTGGACTTCCTGGATGGATGGAGGAGGATGCGATGGTATTGGGAGAGTTGAAGGGTGGTCTGTCACTATGTCATCGTCCTTCTGATGATGATACGCGTGATATATGGGTGATGAAGGATTATGTGGTGCACGAGTCATGGGCTAAAGATTTTGTCATTAAAATCCCATTGGTAGAAGCAATTTACCATAACTATGATTGTCGTAACTATCATTATCAGCCATTAATGGGTTTGAACAATGAGGACATCTTGATGTTAGGTGATTCATCCCTTCTGCTTTCTTGGAATATTAGGGACAGAAGTTTCAGAAGGGTCAATGGACTTCCCTTTTTCTTTAGAGTGATACCATACATTAAAAGCTTTGTTTCAATAAAGAATGTTGCCTCAGGAAGATACTCGCAAGGTACTTCTGAATTATCTGTTGAATTTGATTAGTCTTCAATTAATTTTGACATCTTCAAATTTGAAGCGTATGTTGGAGATGCTACCGTTCCTGTTTTATGCAGTTTTTTGGTGGTCATCTTTATTTTCATTATCCAATTTCAACTTCTAGTGCAAACAAGGTCAAGAGATTATGCCCTATAGTAGTTCAACGACTTCTAGACTTTCTATTTCCGAAAAGAGTGTCAACACACACTGATGTTGAAAGTAAATTATCATATATTTTGAAATTTAACAGTCTAATTCAAGATCCAGTTACTATGAGTGACTTGATGTATAAATTTTGAGGCCACTAATTGGCTGATATTTGGGTTCAACATAACTTTACTCCCAATCCATGTTGCCCTGCAATTAAAGATTAGGATGGGTATGATTCGTATGAAGAATATTTCTTATTCAAGTATCTTTTGTGACTCTGAATCTATCGCAATGTTAAGAGTTGAAGAACTTCTTACTACCACACCTAGTGTGAATTTTATCTTGACACTGATTTATATATGAAGCCAGTGCTAGCACTCTATGAAGCACACTTCTTTGTAGTTGTCATAGAAACACTGTAGTGTTTGTCACGAGTCAGTCACAGACATGCCGAGATGTCTCGCCCTCCCTACGTGGCATATCTCATTTGCCTGTTAGTAGTATGACAGCTAGGTCCAGACAAATCTCAGGCCAGGTCTTATTTGGATGTTCCTTGGTCAATTTTTGTTGCAAGGTGTGGACATGAATGAGTGGTCGATATCCCAATCGATATCCCAACAATTGGGAGGGGACAGTGAGAGGAATAGAATAAATGTTGAAGAGATGGCAAAGGCAGGGTATTTCATATTTGGCTGTCGACCCAGTGGGTCTTTTTTATGAGTTACTATTACGGACAATAACCACCATTTGTTTTTAATCATCTCTGCATTGACCCAGGTGAGAGAATTTTCACAGACGATGTTTGGACAGATACTAATTCATTGAGTCATCGTGTTTGCACTTTCATATTCCAACTACATATTGATTTCGCGCTCGTGTAATTTGGCGTCCTGTATTTTCTTCTCCTTTAAGTCACTTTATCCTCCTTTAGAAGGTTTGATGAGTATTTTCATGCATTCTTGATTTTATTTACTCAATTCGGTATCTATGACTTTTCTCAACAAGCTGATTACGTCAGTGAATGAATCGTCATATTAATATGCATTCTTATTGCTTCTCTCTTCAATTGGTCAGATGGCCATTCTTTGACAAATCACGGATTGCATCAGAATTGAGCTCGAAATTAGGTGTTGGGGATGTTTTCCATCTTCGATGCTTGTGGATCAGTTCTCCCTCTGCCTATTTTGTCATTGTGATATAAGCGAAGTGTCTTTATATTTAGTTTTGTTTTATGTTTTTAGATGGGGCGCCAGTGTTTTGCTTAGCTTAATAAATTGTTGGATGCACTTGTACAGTTGCAAACTTCAAGAAAATTAAGCAAAAGTCTGTGTTTATCTCTGGATGAATACAAAACGAAAGCGGGTTTACTGATGGTTGTTCGAGATGGTTGCCAGCTGGATTTCCTTGCAGGCTA
Organism: Rhododendron kiyosumense; assembly: GCA_019656275.1. Classification (NCBI taxonomy): domain Eukaryota; kingdom Viridiplantae; phylum Streptophyta; class Magnoliopsida; order Ericales; family Ericaceae; genus Rhododendron; species Rhododendron kiyosumense. The sequence continues at coordinate 225,997 of BPLS01029614.1, read as the reverse complement.
CGGCGACGACCCTGACTTTGATAATGATAATATGGACGAGTCTAGGATTGATTACAGGGCCAAGGAATTTTGGTTGTATGCGGTGGATCTAAACAATGGTGGAGGATGGACGGAGAAAAAGAGCTTAGGTGACAATGCCTTGTTTTTGGGTGACAATGTATCTATCTCCGTGCAAGCCTCGGAATTCCCAGGAATAAAAGCTAATTGTATCTATTACACTTACGAGTGTTGGGAAGCATACAAATCTTTCAAACGAGGTGGAGGCAGAGACATGGGTATTTACAACTTGGAAAATGGAAGCCGGATGCCTTACTATAGAAGGAAGTCTTTTATGTGACAATGCCTTGTTTTTGGGTGACAATGCATCTATCTATATGTCCGCCTATCTGGGTCAACCCGTCTTTCTGATGTGCTAATGTTCTGCAGGCAGGGCTGTTACCTCTTGGTTATCTTGTTTTCGAATATTAGATTTCTAGTGTTTTGTGTACTTTTTGTTAGTTAGAAGGGAAAAAAATCATCAACATTCATCACTGTTGTCTGCGCTCTATCTTCTTGTTCTCCATCATCAGCCAAAGTTAAACACAATATTTTTGTTTAGACTTCTTGGATTAGGAGCCCGTTCCAGAAACGAAAATAAGCCCTTATATTTTAAAAAGACAATTTCAAGCTCAAAAATTATAGACTTATTAAAATATAAAAATATGCAATATAGATCTTGTTTGAAAGATACGATTGCAAAAAAAAAAATTGAAAAATTATTTTTCATTTACATTATTTTTGAATTTGACATGTAAAATAAGCTGTTTAATTTTTAAGAATATTTCTAGAATGGGACATAAGAACTTTAATCATAATAAAAAGTTATACAAACCTTATCTTACTGCCACGCGACACACTGATCCCACTATTAGATCTCTTCTCAATAAAAGGACCATTTTGTTGAAGTAAATTGCTTTTTTTCCCCTCCTAACACCCCACCCCCTACCGAAAATACCTCCGCCAGCGAGCACCCCCAGAAATACCCAACCCCATTTTTTCCCTATTTCTCGTTTATTTATTTAATAATTTTTATATCTTTTTTTCCTTTTATTTATTTAATATTATTAAAGTGCTCCAATTTTCGATCCGGTTGAATCGGTGCAAATATCTTAATTTTTTTTAATCATTTTATCATAAATGATCATAATAAATTTTTGGCTTTAAGGTCTTTCAATGAGTACTCTAAATAAGAAGTCTTAGGGTAGGGTGCTCGTTGAAAGGCCTTAGAGCAAAATATTCATTATGACCATTTATGATGAAATAATAAGAAAAATAAGATCTTCGAACCGGTTCAAACGGATTGAAAATTGGAACACTTATTTTTTTACACCATTTATATATTAAAAAATATAATTAAAAAATTAAGTGTTTCAATTTTCAATCTGTTTGAATCAGTGTAAAGATCTAATTTTTCTGATCATTGTATTTTAAATGATCATAATGGATTTTTGGCTCTAAGGCCTTTCAATGGGTACTCTAAGAGAGCCTTGAAACTAAATAAAGAGTCTTAGGGTGCTCGTTGAAATGACTTAAAGCTGAAAATTTATTATGACCATTTAGGATAAAATGATCAAAAAATAAATTTTTCTTACCAGTTCAACGAGACTGAAAATTGAAAAAAAGTACCCAAGCTCATTCTCCAACATCACGTCCAACATTTGTTTTTAACCCAAGCTCATTCTCCATATGCGTATTCGTTCAGTTATTGGAAAAAAGTAGGTATTTTTTCATATTGTCTAGATTCATCTTTATGGAAAGTGCAAGTAAAAGTTAATGTGGAAGATATAATGATGATGTATCTTTAAAACTTGGAGTTACGAAGTTGGACACTTAAGAAGGGACAGATAAAGTACTATATATTAAGGAAAATAACCATCATTTGTTTTGAATCATCTCTGCATTGACTCAGGTGAGAGATTGTTTTGCAAACATTTGGACAGATGACTCATGCATCTAGTCATCGTGTCTTCACTTTCGTATTCAAATGACCGTTTTATTTCATGCTCGTTTATTTTTTGCGTCCTGTATTTTCCTCTCTCATAAATCACTTTATCCACCTTTCAGATGGTTTGATGAGTATTTACGCATTCGTGATTTTATTTACTCAATTTGGTATCTATGGAGGATTTTCTCAACAAGCTATTTACATCGGAATCGTCATGTTAATATGCATTCTTATTGTTTCTCTCTTCCATTGGTCAGATGGCCATTCTTCAACCAGTCATTGATTGCATCAGAATTGAGCTTGAAATTAGGTTGAGGACGACGGATTCTTTCCATTCTTTGATGCTTATGGATCAGTTTTCCCGCCTCATTTGTCATTATGTTTTAGGCGAAATGTCTTTTTATTTGTTCTTGTTTTTAGATGGGGCAGAGTTTTGTTTTAAGTTTAATGACATGTTGGATGCAATTGTCCAATGTCATTTTCCTTGTTTGATGAGGTTACCGGACCTTTTCTGCTTGAGTTTTTGGCAAACTTTTTTTTTTTTTCCAGGTCCAAAAACATTTTAATTTTTCACTTCAAGTCGTATTTGAATCTTGGATTGTAAGTCAAAAAGGGATAAAGAAGCAAGTTTTTATTTGTTTAGGTTATTTTTTTAAAAAATTCCCAAAAACCAAAATTTTCCTCGACAACAATTTGTCCTTAGGGCATCCTCACCTCACACAAACACATGTAAAGGGCGGTGGGAGGGGCTGAATAAATTAGTTCGGTTAATCGGGGCACTCTTCACTAAAAAAAATGGTAAATTTCACTAACACCCTTAACGGCCTGTTTGGATGCAGGATTTGTTTAGGGTGGATATAGAATGAAGGAGGATTTGAAGGTAGATATGTAATAAGGGATGATATGTTAAGAAGGGTGGCCACACTTCTTAAGAAGGGTGGATTTGCAATGAGATATTTGGAAGATTTTTTGAGAATGAGGATATAGAAGGTGGATATGATGGGGTTAGATGTTGAATGACTAAATTGCCCCCACTTAGATTTTTAAATGATCAAATTCGTTTACTTAATTATAATTAAAGTAAATACATATTTATCATTAATTATGGGATAAAATAAATTCATTTTATTTTATAAATGTTTAAACCATGTTATTTATTAGGAAAAATATTATTTTCCGAATTTTTTTTAAAAGTGAAAAGTGATTTTTTTATTTATAAAAAAACTTATAATTCCCATACACAGTTATGGTTATGGTTAAAAATACAATGGGCTCACATATACCCCATGGGCCCATCATATATACCTGAGATATACACAATCCTTGTTTTTATCGTTTCCTCAAAAAAAAAAAAAAAACCATTCTAGAGGTACAACTCCTCTTTCGACGCTGACGTGAACAACGACACAATCCCGTTCTTCTCCGATGCCGACAAGCTCTGTGAGGTACCTCTCTCTCTCTCTGTTCTTCTTCTTCTTCTCCTTCGTAAAACACTATGTGGGGGTGAGGGTGGATTTGGAGGGGTAAAAGAGTCCCAAATCCCCCGGAATTGCTAACGACAGGGGTGAGGCTCCGCTAGGCAAATCCACCCAAAACACTGTTGGAGGTAGATTTATAGTCCCAACAGTGTTTTAATTCACCCTCCCAAAAATGCAACCGAAGACCAGGTATGAGTGGGACCAGGAGATGAAATTCGGGCAGCTCCATATCCGGCCTCCAAATTCGACATCCAAACAGGGCGTTAAGGTTTGCCTTCACAAAAGATACCCCTTCACTAACGTCCTTTAAGGCCTCAAGGGAGGACACAATTTTGAAATTTTCCCTAATAAGTATTCTGAAAAATAAAGGTAAACCTAAAAAAAAATACTACTACTATAAAGTACAAATCTCACCTTAATTCATTTAACACCCTTGAGACTTGAGAGAGTAAGAGCTTCTTGAGCCGCAAGTGATTTTTTTTCTCTTCGTTCGTATACGAAAATCCTCGAGTCGTACAAGGAAGTGAAGTTAGGGTTTGTGTGTTTGGTTTTGCCGGGCAGATCCTTTCTGGGCCCGTTTGTTTTTGTTTAGGCTGATACGTATATTTGGGTTTTGGGCTGTGCTTGCTTGTATATTTTTAGGGCTCCCGTGTTAGACCTCAAGCGGTTTGGCTTCGGCTCATTTGGTGTTTTTTTTTCAACTTTTTGTTGGAATCCCCTTACACCTCTCCCTGCTTTATAAAAAAATTGCCGATCAAAAAAAACTTGGAAAGTATCCATCTGTGGAAGTCTTTCCATATTGCAATAAAACAGGGACTCCTCTAGGGCTAATGAATCCTTATTTATATCATGATCAATAACTTGAACCCCACTCTGTTTTCGATCTTTTTGCACGTTCTATATCCTAGCTAGGGTTCTTCATGCACTGGAAGTAACTTCTACCCCATGATCATCTAGGAGAAGAAGAAAAAACTCCCAGATCACTCTGTCTCTCATGGCAAAGAGGAGAGTGAACAAAAAGAGTTGTTCTGGTCTACCACCACCAGCGCGGAAAAGAAGGGCTATTGCTGCCGCCGCAGCCACCACCATCTCAAAACTTCCAGATGATGTAATTTTCGACATTCTATTAAGAATCAAGTCCATCATTAGATGCAACCGAGTATGCAAGAAGTGGCGCAAACTGATTCTCCAACCCCGCTTCGCCAAATCGCATAGCTCGATGTGGTCTCTTCCTCTCAGTCTTATCTTCTACCGTCCCTTTGTCGGCTCACTTCAGCATTCTTGAGCTTGACGACCCTGTCCATTTAGGCTGCCAAAACGCCACCGTGACATTCAGATCTGAGATTTACATCCCCCGCAATGGCTATAAAGGGCAAGTAGTAGGAGCATGCAATGGGTTGGTTTGTTTGCGTGTTGATAATGATGTTGTGGTGTGTAACCCACTTGTTCAAGGACGACGACCTTTTGTCCTTCCAAAACCACCAAAATTGGCAAATAGTTGGTCAAGTTTCGGGTTTGGGTTTAGTCCATCGAGTGATGAATACAAGGTTTTGAGATGTAATGAAACGCAAAGAGAACATGTTCATGATATTATTATATTGTTTGAGGTTTGTACCCTTGGGAGGGATGATACATGGAGGAGCATCAGAGGAGGAGGGCACAACGAAATACGATTCCCTCGCTGTTCTACGACCCCTGGTATTGATTTTGTTTTTGTGAATGGTGCACTTTATTGGCTAGGGCGGGACATGGCTTCAAGATGGTTATGCTATTTTGATGTGGAGAATGAGGAATTGGGAAGTGCTCTCTACTTGCCTAGTGAAATCGATGGTATCGTGCATCTTGAAGTTTTGGAGGATTTTTTTATACCTTTCTGATGTCCATCGGGAAAGTCATGTAAATGTGTGGAGGATGAGAGAGAACAAACGTACGGGGGCTTCGACATGGAAACGGGTTTGTAAGCTACCATATCCTTGTGGGTTAGTTGGTCCAATCCAACTGATAAAAATTTTCAAAGACGGAACTGTATTGATGATTCTCAACAAATTTATTGCCGATCAAGAAAAATACGACAAAGTTCTTGCATCTCAGAATCCTCAAACAGGATTAATTAAGTATCACGAAGCTCTACTTTGGACCGAATCAATTGCTCATGCACCAAGCTTCCTTTGCCCGCCATGGTTGCTATGAAGGGTAAAAACTTCACATCAATGTGAGATCATACTAGCCGTTATTGAACGTACGTATACCAGATCATGTGATTGTTTGGGCTAAAAAAAAAAAAGGCCTTTTTTTAAGGTAGTTTCATGGTCTTCTCATGGGATTTTGATTGCTTGCATGTTGTTCGTTTTTACATAGGTGCATTTTAAAAAGGTTAATGATAAAGCCGCGAGTACTTTTTATGATGCGACAAAAACTATTGTGACTTAACATTTTTATCCTTACCAGACAAAAATAACTATCTTTTTGTAGATATAAAAAAAAGAGTGTGAAAATCAATTCCTCTAACGGCTAGGTTATATTTGAATGCTCAGGCTTGGTTCGGAATATATTGAAAATCAATTTTTTATTTTAATTATACTTTTGTTGGGGGTTTGCTTTTGAAATATTTAGGGCTGATTTGAAATGTTCAACATTTCAGAATTATTATGAGACGTTATGAAGCACAAACACTCCTAACTGCCTGCACTATCCGCATTGGGCACCTCGTGAAGGCGTGGACACACAATTAATGCATCAGGTACACGTATGGGACAGGCGCTCACCATGTGGCATATGCAATAAAATTATTTATTACGTATTAATTAGGGACAATTGTGTCTCAACGAAGACGTGAATGAAAACATGACGGGGACAATTCATATTATAGTATTGAAATGCTTTTGAGGTATTATGTACCCTAAAAGTAGGAGGAAAAAACGAAAAAGTTAATTTTGACCGAATAAAATTAACCATATTTGTCTTGGTTGTTTAAGGATGGAATGTTCATATGAATAACAACTAATATATATATACACACACATGCATGCATGCATATGCATACATATGTTTTGCCTTGTACCTGCCATGTCCGTTTCATCTTTTATTTAGGATTGCTGTGTTCGTATGTAATCTGAAAAGTGATCTTTGGTTTATGAGTAGTTCCTTCATTCCTGATTTTGTTTTCTTAGACTGGTGTACCGTGTTCCTGACATTTTCTTAGAATGGTGTCCCTGACTTTTTCCAACAAGTCCAGCAAATTATTACTACTGTTTCTAATTTCTTCAATTGTACAGATGTCCATTATTGATCAACAATCATGGCCGGGTTGCATCAGATTTGAGGTTGAAATTAGGTTGAGGACGAGGGACTACTCTTTCAATCTTCGCTGCTAATTATGGATCAATTATTGTGCCTACTTTTAATCAATATGATTTAAGCCAAGTGTCTTTGTTTATGTTTTTAGATGGGGAAGTGTTTTTCTTCCGTTAAAATCTCTGTTAACCGCCAAAACCTTCCATTTACTTTCTATAAACCCTACAATAGCAGTTTGCGTGCACTTCTTCTTTTTGAACGGTAATTTATTATTATTAATCTTTGAGAGAGTACAAAGACTAAGAGGAGCAAGAAGGCAACAAGTGCCCAGTCCAAGACTTTGCACTTCTCTCCCTCAATCCTCCAGCCATTAAGAAACTAAGACTATATACTTAACACATTTATGTTCTTTCCAAAGAGAAGGAAAGTCCCAATCATTGTGCTTCGCGAAGACAGCTAGACGAAAACCCATTGATTCCATGTCCAAGTAAATTTGCCACAGGTTGTTACATGGTGTTGAACAAAAAAAACCAAACAGCAAATTTACCAGATTCTAACTTGCTAATGTACTTGAAACAGCCAAATGCAGTTTTGGTTGGTTGAACATTTCATTAAGTCCCTGCTCCACTATACCCAAAATACACTCTCTTTCTGACTCATCGTTGAAATGGATCTGTTTATTCGTTCTTCCTCCCAAAAAGTTCCTGAGGCCTCAGGCTCTGCACATCTGTACCATTGGAGTGTAAATATAAAAAAGCACATCTATACCATTGGAATGTAGGTAAACAAGTTAAGACAGATAAATTTGCCTGGCTATTTCTATGTTTTCTTTTGGTTGCATCACTTGTCAAAAACTAGAAATAGGCCAACGGTTTATAATCAGCCAAAAGCGCCAAAGTGAGCAATGTCTATATCTAGGTCATGCCAAGGGAGCTCTTAATGAATGTTTCCCGAGGTAAAGGAGTGGCTTCTTACATGCACAAAGGTTGGGTTTCAACTACAGCAGCAGGTTTGGAAGGTATTAGGCAAAATTATCTACCAGAACAAAGAACTGTGCACATAGAGTGATTTTGGGTGTTTTGTAAACGCCTCTAACGATATCGAACGAAGCTCATTTTTTACAGGGACCTTAAATGACATATTTTGAACAAAATGAGCGGCTCCGATCATCTTTGTGCGACCCGAGGCGGGAGGAAACGGGCTCTGTGCACAGCTTGCTGTGCACATAGAGTTTCTGCAGAACAAAGGGCAAAATACTATATTAACAATGTTTGTGCATGCCGGCGGTGGGTACATACACGTGAACAATTCTATGTATGATAAGTTACAGACACAAGAAACATTCCCATTGGTTTCTTATTCCTTGATCTTTTTGTTGATAAGCCATTGTTTCACACTTCGTGACCAGAAAGCACGAGGTTGAGAATATTTCTGGTCAAGCATGTAAGAAACCAAGAACTCAAGTGCTTCCTGTGGAAAAAAGAAGTATGAGTGCCAATAGACATATATAGTATAAACCAATAATTTGGCATCATGTAACCTACCAATAGACTTTCCCATATCATCTCATTATGCAATTGTTTCACATTCCTTCTAAAGCTTAAGATCCATCCGAAATTGTTCTTTTACTGACTCATTTGCTTAACTATTTGCATTCCGATCATGAACCATGTACAGACAATGGCGTGAGTTTGGGAAGAAGTCATTCACTAACATAACTCACTAACATAACTCAACTAAGAATCATGTAGTCTCATAGAAGTGTAAAAATGGCCTCAGAAAGATGCTTATCATAGCAGCTGATGCATACCGGAAGGAGGAGCATAGAACAACATATCTCTTCGGAAAAATAGAGAAATGAAGATCCCAAACCAAGAAGCTGGAAAGTGTAATAAACACAATTCATTTCTATTGCAAAAACATGTCAAGGCATATTCACCTACCACATTAAGTGTCAAGCCTAGGGCTTATGTGCACCACATCCCTACAGAGAATAGGTCATACTTGAAGTATACAAGGGCGGAGACAATACAGAAATAAATTACAAGGAGACATAAACCAAACCATTTGTGAAAAACATGAAATCAAGCAAATTAACATGGCCTAAACTTGCCCTGGAGCAGTTCACAGACTGATGAAACACTTACAAAAGCATCATATCCCGTGATTTCAATCTGAAGTAACGAACAATTATCTTGGTATGGAAGTATGTACCTTTAGGTTTTCTCCTCTTGCGACATCCCCAAGTGACACCAAGCTTGGAACATGAGCAATTCCACGAAACATGGATGCGATTCCGTATATGTGAACATCCTCATAGTGTTCCAACCCAGGATCATAAACCAAAAGAGAATCCTCATTAACTAACATCAAGATCAATCCACTCTCCAAAACCATAATCGGCTCATAATAGTCGTAGATTTCAGTTTCATTAATCATTTTAACAATGTAAAAGTCCTTACTCCACGACTGCTTCACTCCATAATCCTTCATCAACCATATATCGACATGATCACCGTCCGAAAAATCACATATAGAGAGGCAACCTTGTAGCACTCCAAGGCGCATATATTCTTTCTGACTCCCACAAAACCCCGAAGGTCCAGGAACTGCTCGAAATTGCTCACTTGTGAAGTCAAAACAATTAATTAAGTCTGGATTACGATAGTGGAAAGCAAACCAATGAAGAGATCCACTAACGACTGTATCAAACGAGGAATCAAACCTAGGTTTCACTCCATAAGGGTCGTTTCCTATGTTTCTCCAAAACCCTTCACCCAATGTATATATCTCCACCTCACGATAGTCTCCATTGCAAAAGGACCGAACTGCCTTGTATTGATCAGTCACAGGGCTAAAACCAAAAGCACAGCTGGAAACAGTTTTGCCGCTAGAGCATTTTGGAAGGGTAATGTACTCCCCCAAAATTGGATTGCAAACATAAATGGGGTCATCGGTTACGGGCTCAGACAAACATAGAAACCCATTACAGGAATTTACAATGTTAAAAGCCATTTTGGGGTCTTTGGGGAGGTTGATTTTGGGGACTAGTTTGATCCTAGACTCGCGAGGGCGAGCGTTGGTCGCGATCCGGAGATCGACCAAGTTGAGTTTCCTTGACTGGTAGC